>CAJNIZ010033301.1:0-14305 GCA_905231905.1 Symbiodinium pilosum | reverse complement strand
AGCGCTCGACAAGCGCTACGCGGAGCCTGAAGTTGCCCGAGCTTCGCGAGCGGCAAAGAACGTCAGGGAGCTCAGGAAAAGCTGGGTAGTTTCCATTTTCTTTTCCATTATCCCAATAACCCCCAATATAACCCCAATATACTATGGTAGTTTCCATTTTCTTTTTCATTATCCCAATAACCCCCAATATAACCCCAATATACTATGGTAGTTTCCATTTTCTTTTCCATTATCCCTGTATAACGCCCAATATATACATATATATATATATATGGGGCGACTGCTGCCATCCATGGCAACCTTGTCGGGGCCGTCTTACGGAGGTAAAACAAGCGTAGCGTTACAAAGGGACTTTTCTGAAGTCGCCTCCGGGGCAAAACGGGGCGATTCCTGGGAGTTTCAAAACCTTTTAGTTTTCTGGTCCTTGCAGGGCCTTCCATTTCTGGGGTTTTCCGGACTGGACCGATCCAATTCTGAACCAATTGCGCTCATGCCCGAGCAGCCACAAAAGTAACTCGGCACAACACCGACGCTGACCAATCACCGTTGAGAGCGAGGCTGTCCCACGCAGCCCCAGAAGAAGCCCAACATCCGGTATCGACCTCAGGGTGGTCATGGGGTGCTATGCAGCCTAGACCGTGACCACACCCTAAACCCTAAACTAAGGATTCTAGGGATCCTGGGGATGGGTGCTCCAAACTCCAAGCCCAATGGTAGGGAATCTTCAAGGGTTTAGGGTTTAGAGGCTTCCAAATGGGTTGTCAACATCATGGTGCCCTATATCTAGGGGCCGTAACATGTGGGAACCCAGAAAAGGACAATACCTTTGACAACCACCCATACAAGGATTGTAAGAAGATCATTGGGATTTGCGTTGAGGCTTCTATAGTTTTTTTTGGATAAGCTCCCATATAGGCATTATTGGGAAATTGAAGGAGGCTTCTTTCTTTCAGGAATTATGTAGCGTCATTTTGAGAAACTCCCATATCCAGGATTAGCGCTAATGCCCTAGTCTTGAGCCTAAGCCCTTAAACCGCCAACCCCGGGACCATGAGCGGCCGGAAAACAGTCTCAGAACAAGAAAAACCTGAGTTTTAAACCCTAGACCATGAAACCCTGAACCCTGACCCCTTAAACCCTAAACCCTAAACCCTAAACCCTAAACCCTGACCCGGGGCATGTCCTCGTTGCCAGTGCTATCACCCTGTGTGAACACCCCGAGCTCGAATTCATGGCGGAGGGGGTTTCGGATCTAGGGTTTGCGGTTAGGGTTTAGGGTTTAGGGTTGTTAGAGTTTGGGGTTTTGAGTTCCATGTTTGTGGTTTAAAGTTCAAAGTCCGTGGTCATTATTATCGCTGGTGCATTTGATCTGCAGATCGTTGCTTGGCCACGTGCCAGGACTTTGTAAGCCACCTCTGTCGCTACGCCTTCTTGACGCTGTCCAACTTGTTCCTGATGAGGCCCGGCTTATATCCTTGAGCCTTTAATTGACAAGCCGAAGAAGTATGTGAGTGTTCTTGGATTCATAGATGTTTTCTTTGGTGAAAATAAAGAGGGGATCCGACTTCCCGATCAGCTTGTGGGTATCCTCGAACATCACATCTGTGCTGCTGCAGGGATTGCTCCTCATACCTTGCTATGCGCACTTAAGCCCTAAACCCTCAAATCCTAAATCTTAATTCAGAAAGCTAGCAGACAATGCGCCAACGCTTCGGTGTGTTATTGTTGCGCTTCTGAGAGCCCTGGAGAGATATGAAAAATGAATCCCCAAAATGGTACCCTATACTACCAATACCTCCCAGATCTCCCCAGAAATCCTAAACCCTAAACCCTAAACGGTAGTTGTTTGCAGGGCTTTTCGCACGATCAACGTCAAGCCCAGCATCATTCCCTGGGTGATGATGCTGAACAACTTTGTGCCCTGCCTGGAAATAAGGTTTCGGCTTAGGGCTGAGGGTTTAGGGTTTAGGGTTAAACCCAAAACCGCATCTTACTTTGAGTACATGGGTTGTTCTATGGTAAAGAAGTGGCATCAAGTGGGATCCTACCCAAGAAGGGCACCTACCTTGTGGCCATTTTGGGGACAGGTGTTTGGAACCTCTACCTGAAGCCTTAAACCCTACACCGCAAAGCCTAAACTCCCAAGCCTAGACCCCGCAACCTTTAAGCCCAAAACCGCTAAAGCCTAAGCTTATCCCTTGATACATATTCTTCACCCCCTCACGCTTGACATGAAATATCACCCATGGGAGACCAAACATATTGGGGCCATATTGGCGGCGGGATATGGGCTTGGGGGCCTTATGCGCATAATTAACAATAATGTGGTCCTAGATTCCTTGTGTTTCCTTGTGTAGAATACCTCAAACAGACTTCAAATTCGCCATGTTGCACCTCCAGTATTTGGCTTTCCTTTCCGTTCTATAGATACGTATGAGTGGGTTTTTCAGAAGTGTCGTCATTGGAAGCTCCAAAACCCTAAGCCTTCAAGCCCATGTAAACTTACCATTACTTAGGGTCCTCATGTTTCCTTAATCTCAATATTTCAAATGTCTAAGCTCAAAAATGACATGCCCCCAAATCCTAAGTAATGGTAAGAAATCCTGAAGAAGAACTCCCATGGCTGCAAGGTCAATCGAGCCATGATGTACAGAGGCCCCGAAGAGAGGCGGAAGAATCCCCTTTTAGAGTTCAAAAGGGTGTGTCGAGGGTTTAGGGATAACAGTTAGGGGTTTACAATTTTAGGGTTTGTGATAAGAGTTTAGGGTTTAGGGTTTAGGATTTTGGATTTAAGGTCGAGGATGTACGGTTGAGGGTTTAGGATTCAGGGCTCTAAAACCTAAACTCTAAACCGTAAACCTTAAACCCCTAAACTTAGGGTTAGGGGTTTCATGCTGTTTAGTAGGGAATGAGAAGGCCTACATCATTCACCTCTACAAGCGCCAGACCCATAGCGATCACGCAAACCTTCTCCTTGAGGGCTTTTCTGGAGTCACAATGCATATAGTCCCCCTTCAGTAGATAGAATATGGTTTTGGGTATATTATAATAAGATCCCCATAGACCCCATAGCCTGTCTACTTAGGGGGGACTATGGCAATATGATGTGCCAGCAGTATTGTTAATTCTAACCGTCTCGGATGTCTCTGAATAAACTACACCTCATGAGGTATGGCGTTTGTGTGGCAGGTTGTGTAGTATCGAAGGTATCAAGATAGTGCTGGTGTTACGTACTAATAGCACCACAAGTAGTATTACTGTGCTAATCTGAGTAGCTGACGCTACTACGAACTTATAGGTCCAAACGCGGATGGATGAAAAGATGCCCTGCAATGCTGTGTTTCCTAGGGTAGAAGGCATCTTGGGTGCGGCAAGATTTCCTTCACGTACTCGATGACCTCCACCCAGTGCATCTATGATATCTCCATTCTAGACCCTAAGCACGAGACCCTGAACGCTAAAGCCCTATAAGCCCTAAACCCTAGACCAAACCCTAAAGCCCTAAACCCTAAACCCTACAGTCTAAACCCTAAAGCCCTAAACTTAACCCTAAAGCCCTAAACCATAAACCCTACGTAAACCCTAAAGCCCAAACCCTAAACCCTACGTGAACTCCAAACCCTAAAGAGTGGATGTCGTCCGACAGGCCGTTCCACCTGATCGACCTGATGATCCTGAGCACCCCGGCGTGTTGGGGCTGGGGGTTAGTGCTTTAGGGCTTTAGGGGTTAGGGCTTTAGAGTTTAGGACTTTAGGGCTTTACGGGTTAGGGCTTTAGGGTTTAGGGTTGAAGGGTTTAGGGTTTAGGGCTTTTTGGTTTTAGGGTTTAGGCTTGCGTTCCAGAACTGTCATTGTGAATTGTGCATGTGGGAATTTTGCGGGTCAGAGTTGAGGGTTGGGCCTGAAAAGAGAGCAGAAGTATAGTTCTGAGGATGTTTCAGAGGGGTTTAGGGTTTAGAGTCTTATGGTTTAGGGTTCAGGGTTTAAGGTCTTATGGTCTAGGGTTTAGGGTTTAGGGTTTCTGGTTTTCGTGGTATTTCAGAGTATGGGATATAAACCAAGCATTCTCAACCTTCTGATGTTTGCTCTGTTTCGCTGCTGGAGCTACGGCACCAACAACAGCCCAGATTGATTCCTGTTGCTGTTGTTCTGGTAGAAGTACTAATACCAGTGTGTTTACCACCTGCTTATGGGGACCTAGTAAGTATACGTCTAGAGTCTAACCCCTATCAGCCTGAACTCCCGTTTAGGGTTTAGGGTTAGAACAGCCCCAGTGTTCCCCCTCATGAGCCTACTTAATTTACTCCTTGCCTGTTGCCATCCAAACAGGCACTGGTACGAATGTAGTCAGTCATGAGTCCATTGAATTTGCTGGCTTTCGGAAATGTTCTTTTGGAGGGAACCATTCGGGAGTGTGCCATGAAGATCGCGCAGTCAAGGGAAATCCTGGATTCTGGGTTGGTGAGTCATAGTCAGAGTACGGCCCTATACGGAATTTCAAGAACTTCAAGTCATACTGTTCAATCCTAGCCCTAAACCCTAAGGTAAACCCATACAACTATATGATGAAATAGCACCTCAACAGGGTATGGGGTCAACATTTGGGTTCGTTTTACTAACCCCCACCCNNCCCCCCCCCCCCCCCGCCCCCTCTGGAGTTCCGGTCGGACTAATCGACCAATCTCGAAACAAAGGTCGGGAAACTGAGGCACAATCAAAACTCTGGGGCCTGAGCTCCCTTTGAGTAGGAGTGGGAGTAAGAGCAGGAGTAGGCTCTTTTAATCTGATTTCAATTGCGAGCCAATTTCTGCGATTTTTACGCCAAGGATTTTTTTTTGTTGTTGTTGGTGTTGTTGGTGTTGTTGTTGTTGTTGTTGGTATTATCGCCCGCTCTGTAAAATCACCCCGGAGCAATGTGCGCATAGGGCTTACACAATGAAAATCAAATCAAAAACTGCAAAACCTCGGGATTTTCTCTAGCAAGGGGAACTTTACCAGCCCTTTTGATACTACTAACCCAACATTAGGGGTCTAGAGTCTAGAGTTTAGATGTTGGACACCCGAAACCCCCAAACCCGACAGCTCAAAGCCTAAACCCTGGTTCCTAAACGCCGCAAGGTATGGTGACCTACACTTACGGACTCATGTACCGCAAGACCGTGGGCCGCCGGCCTTCTTTCAACAGTCCTGTTTCCCTTGTTTAAGTTTCGGCTTATAGTTTCAGGCTTAGGGTTGAAGGTTTATAGTTTAGGGTTTAGGGGTTGAAGGTTTAGGGGTTCAGGTTCAGGGTTTAGGGCTTTGTCTGTAGTGTTTAGGTTTTAGGCTCTAGGGGTTTTCGAGAGCCCAAAACCTGCTCAGCTGATGCATCATGAGTTGGCTATATTTTCTACGATCTTAATGGTGACCCCCTACAGTCCCTCTTCGACCCATGTCTGTTTGATGGTCCCTTTTTGGGTACACTAAAATGTTGGGAACCGCATTACAATAGGGACCCAAAAGCGGCCATAGCCTTGATGACCTATGACACATCCCTCAAGGCCCATTCCAGATCCCCGCATCTGCGGCCAGAGAGACAGTGCTCCCTAAAGAAACCCTACATCCCAAGCGCTAGGCCCTAAACCCTCAGCTACTGCTCAGGCGACTACTTCTGCAGGTATTGGTTTCTGGTGCGACGCGGCGGCAGTACTTGGAGGGTGTTCTGGGTTTCAGGTTAGGGCTTACAGCTTACAGTCAGGGCGACTTAGTAAACAGGTCAGTAATGCACTGGGCTTATGATATGGCTTTTAAGTATCCTGACTAAGTCCCTTTGACACAGGCCCCTTGACCCTCCAAGTAGGAACGTCATGACGCTTACATGTGTTTCGTGTACATGTACATCTTGACGACGCGGGTTTATATGCATGAAGCCTACTGTGGGAGTTGGCTTTTCTGTCAGAGTCCACGCTCCACACCCCCCAACAACCTTAAACCCTAAACCTCAGGTTCATTGCTTTTGCTCTGACGTGGCCTCCGCAACTTGACACACGGCTGGATATGCACCCCACCCACGATCGCGTGTTGAGGCGTGCTTCGGGCTTACGTTCCGTGGTTCAGGGTTCAGGGTCTTGGGTTTTGGGTTCAGGGCCTTAATTTCTGAAGTCTGTTTGCCGCAACGTGTGGCAAGGGGAGCCTCTGCTGAGCACTTGGGCGTAGCAGTGTTGAAAGGGTAGCTGCTAGCTACAGGACAATCCCAACCAGTTTGACCCAACCCTAAAAAAACCCTACGCCCCAAAACGCCACTGAATGTTCCTCAAAACACAGGGCCTGTAGGGACCCTGGAGATAGGTGGTGGTTCCCTAAATTTTGGGATCCCAATATAGATCCCTATATAGTATACTCCTTATTACAGGGGCCCCCAAGAAGTACACACAACTGTGGGAAACCCCCATGTGATTGCACAGGGATTCTGGGCGTCCTTCTCACGGATTGCCTTGGCAGGGCTTCTTCCGAGACACTCCCACACTATTCTCAAAACTATGCCTCCCGAATCCCCATGGGCAGCCCATCATGGGTTTTACAATTCTTAGATATGCCTGGCGTCCCTAAGGGGCACCATAGACCCTAAATCCTGAATCCTAGATCCAAAACCTAAATCAGAACAAAAAACCCTAAATCCAAAACCCTTAATCCTAAACCCTAAACCCTAATTGCTAAACCCTAGATCCTAAGCCCTAAATCCTAAACCCAACCCCCAAACCTCGTGTATTTGCCCTGCGAGATCCAAAGCCGAGCTTATGGAGAGTGTATGCGTTCTCGCCTGGCTGAGTGCTTCCGACCGTTCCTCCACACAGTTCAGGTTTTAGGGTTTACGGGTTTGGGGGTTTAGGGTTTGGGGTTTAGGGTTTGGGGTTTGGGGTTCAGGGTATCAAAAGTATGGCATGGGGTTGCGAACATGATGTGGTTGTCACAAGGGATGTGCAGGGCAGTTTAGGGTTTATGGTGTGGGGCTTAGGGTTTGGGGACTATGCTAGACTTCCCTGAAATTGTGAGTCCCTTATTTGTTGCTTGTAATGTTTTTAAGGTTACACGGGGTAGGATTTTCATGATGAGCTTGGTGTGTGTGTGTGTGTGTGTGTGTAGGAAAATAGCAGGTGCATATGATCGGTCTCCAAGTGGAAGAGGTATAAATAAGGATCAAAATCTACACCCCAAACCTAAACCCCTAAACCCTACGCCCTTAAACAGCGTAGTACCATGGCCAGAAGAACCGCCAAACCCTGAAGGTACTTGTTGCGGTCGTGCATATCCTCCGTATATACCATAGTCTAAACTCTTTAAAGTGGTCATATAGGGGATTATATAGGGTTTAGGGTTCAGGTTCTAAACTCCTTAAAGAGGGTTATATAGCGGGACTACTGTAGGGTTATTAAGCGGGATACTAGGAGTTTAGACAATGCTCATATGATTGGTTGTTGTTGTTATGGGTATTGGCACCAACACTCAGCTTATCATGATTGAGGTAATGGGGATCAAGCCATCGCCCGTGTTCTAAACAATAGGTTGGCTCTTTACTTCCAGAACCTGAGGAGAAGGAAGAAGTGAAGACATCCTAAGTCACAAAGAGTCTGGTGCACTTGGAGGATCAGGGGGATTTACGAAGTAGGTTAATACTGGGGATAAGCAGTATTTACTAAGACAGGAAACTCACCACCGTCGTTTTCCATCCTGCTGATACCTAAGTTAAGGAATCCTATAGGGTTTAGGATGTAAAGGGGAACTCCCAAGACCTCCCTGTAGCCTTTTTAAGGTTCCATATGGCCTCCTAATATGGGGCCGCCATGTATGTAGTACCCTCAGGACTTCCTCAGCTAAGAGTTTAGAGCTCTTTGTGCAAGTCATCCTATGCAATAGCGTTAGAACAGAAAGATGAATGGGTCCCAGTATAATCACTAGTTTGCCTCTGTGAAGCGTTAGGAAAGGGCGACTTCCAACAGTGATGCTTATAGGTTTCCAGTCTGGATTCACTTTTTTGTTTTTTCCATGTGTTTTTTCGTTCGGAATCTGGCCTGAATTTCAGGTTCCATCTGGATTTGGTATCCATTTCCAGTTCCGTTTTGCTTTGAATTTGGAATTCGGTTTTCGTTTCGAGTTCCATGGAAAACTGCGAGGGGGGTCGAAACAAGAACGGAAAACAACATTGAACATGGAAACCAAAATCGGAATGGAAAACGGAATGGAAGATTCCTAGAAGCGCGAAACCCTAAAATGCAAAATTTGGTGTTGTCTTCCATGTTTTACGCATCGGGCTTCCAGGGTTTCCCATTCCGTTTTCCATTCTTGCATCGATGTCCGTTTTGTTGTCCAGTCTTGTGTTGGAGATTCCAGGTCTTCCCTTTTTTTTTTTAATCATTCCTCTCTTGGCGTCCAGTGGAACTTCCAGTTGGTTTCCATTCCTGCCAGACCTTCCGTTCTGCATGCCATGTCTTTGGCTGATCCCTGCCCCTAAGCCCTGAACCACCTTCCAGTTCCGGGTACCCATCCAGATCAGGAAGCGCCAGCAGGAACACAGAATCAGAATGGATGAAGCCGCACGAATCCCGAAGAACAGGCCCCCCCCATCATGGCGGAAGTGAAGGCGGAATGGATTGCAATGGCAGGGTACAGGTCACAACGATCAATTGAAAGCGGAAGCAACATGAACCACAGATTGAAAGGTCACCAAAAGCAGAAGAGGAGTTCAGCAAGGAAAGGAAAGCATGAAGAATTTAAGCAAACAGAATGGATAACAGAATGGAAGACAAAGTGGAACACGAGGTGGGGTACAGAATGGGAGCGTTAAGGCTGAATGACAACTACAAGGAAGACAGAATGGAAGAGAGAAACAGCATGGAACAATAAATGGAACAACATCAGATCAAACTGGAAATATGATGATCCCACTGTTCGGGATTTACACTTCAAACCCTAGACCCTGTGGAGAGGGTGCGATGATCACCCAAACCCTTAAACCCTAAACCATTTAAGATAAACCCCAAACCCTTAAACCCTTAACCATTGAAAAACAAGCCCTCAAACCTGGATCCCAAAACCATTAAAGAAATAATGCCTGAGTCGCTAAAGAATAAACGATAAACCCTTAAATTCTAAACCGTTAAAAGAAAACCCTAAACCCTTAAACCCTAAACCATTAAGAATATGCCCTGAATCCTTAAACCCAAAACCACGCACGAAAGTAACCCTAAACCCTAAACCGCTATGTCAGCGTCAAGTAGGAGAGGATCCGGCCTGGAGAATTGAACCACGGGGTTTAGTAGGAAGCCCCATTTCTAAGCCAGACCGTTCGAAAGACCCACAAAATGCAATACCCTTGTATTTTCCTAGTTCCCAATGTAGTCCGCTTTCTGGATCCTTTGGGGGCGTTTCTGGGGAATTCCTTCGGCACGAAACCTGGAATTCTCAACCTTACGCCTAAAACCTGAAGCCAGGTGAGTAGTATCTTACAGGGAATTCTATGGTACCCAACAGAGGGTTTAGGGTTTAGGTTCCTTAAGTCCCAGAACCTTCGACCCTAAACCCTGAACCTTAAACCCTAAACCCTAAACCCTCAACCCAGTACAAGTTTAGGGTTTAGGTTTCTATCCCTAAATCCTAGACCCTAAACCTTCAGGTTTCTTCAGCAGGGAAATTTTCACTGTGGACCGCCTGGGCTTCCTCAACGACTGGGCGCTGATTGTCTTCCTGGTGCACAAGGCCTCGTGGGTCCTTCTGGGCTTCGAGGTTCCTGGGGTTTCGGGCTGAGGGTTTCGGCATTAGAGTTTTGGGTCTTCAAGCCATACACTTTGAAACCGTATATAGTGGTTAGATAATATCTCATATTCAGTTACATAAGGAAGAGATATAGAGACCAACACTTTAGGGTTTAGGGTTTAGGGTAACTCGGGATATTGAAGCCCTACACCTAAACCCCCAAGTCCAAGGAATCTTCTAGCTTCGTACCATGTGATCTACGATCTTACCGGATTCAAAAAGGTAGGTTTACACAGGGCCTAACTGGGGTGACTATGTGGCTTATACGGCTCATAATGAAACTTACTAAGTCCCCCTAAACCCCAAACCCTAAACCCTGAACCCTAAACCCTAAACCCTAAACCCTTAACCCTAAACCCTAAACCCCTCCACCAAGGTAGGCGCTGTGCTGTAAGATCATTCCGTGGACCCGTTGGTCGATGGCAAAAGCACCCTAATACCAAAGAAGCCCTAAACCATAAACCCTGGGTATTATAGTATATTATAGTATATTATAGTACATTAATAGTATATTATAGTATATCATAGTATATTATAGTATATTATCGTATATTATAGTATATTCTAGTATATTCTAGTATATTCTAGTATATTCTAGTATATTCTAGTATATTCTAGTATATTATAGTTTATTATATAATGTATTTAGTGAACAAAACACGAAAGAAGTCCGAAACCCGAAATCCTGTGGGAAGTGGTAGGAAGACATGAAAACCTCAAGGGGCAAAATGCTCCTAGCCCGAGCTTGAGTGCACAGGCCATGCACATGATCTTTGGCGTGCCCTACTCTTGGATCGTGCTCGTTGCTCTTATGCCAGTCTCCAGGACGCACATAAGGGGCGCTGTTCGAAACAGAGGATTTTGGTAATCCCAGCCGCCCACAAGATTAATTTTGCACCCTACTAAGTTCATATGAGCTATAGTCTAAACTCCTTAAAGGGGGTTATATAGGGGATTATATAGGGGACTACCATAGGCGTTATTAAGGGGGATACTAGGAGTTTAGATTATAGCTCATATGATAGCTCCAGGGTCCAGATTTAATGGGGTTGGGGTTACCAAAAGTCTCATTCTGCTCGGTCTTGCTAACGTTTCAACCTGCGCTATCATTGGTGGCTTACTTGCCCTACGAACCCTAAACCCTTAACCCTGAACTCTAAACTGCACTTTAGCGTTTGAGGCCAAGGGACAGTCGGCGTGAGTCCCGGATGGCTGCTTTCTTCCCTTTGCAGCGGCCTCCGCAAAACAAACATGGAACCTGAAATCTAAGGTAATGGAGTATCAGCAATATTATTTTATACTTCAATACACCTCGAAACAACTTTTCGTCTGACCAAATCCTAAACTTTAAGACGCGTTTCCTTTCCATTTTCTTTTTCACGAGATTCTCGATTATTGGGGATAATATCCCTAAAGCCTAAACACAATACACCCGCTGTACAACCCTATGTAAACCCTATAAACCCCTTCGCAGGTGGCCTTAGATAACCCCTGCATATTGATAGCAGATTCTAACCCTGAACCTGAAACTGTTATCCCTAAACTCTAAAGCCTTATCCCTAAACCCTAAACCCTTATCTCTAAACCTGAACCTAAACCCTAAACGCCTGTCCCTGTAAAACCCCCACACATATTGACATCAGGCTCACTTCCATGTGCTGAGGTTTGCCGACTCTTCCGGCGACGTGAGACGATGTGAACTGGCTTTACGGTCTTAGGGGGGATATTACCCCAGTAATGGAGAATCAAATGGAACACAAAATGGAAACTGGATTTAGGGTTCAGGGTGTAAGAGGTTTTGGGGTGTAGGATGTAGGTGTTAAGGGTTTAATTAGGCCCTAAACCCTAAACCCTAAACCTAGGGGAGAGTCGACATTGAATTCCCGCAGCATGCCGGAAGGATAGGTGCAGCGAGAGTGTTTTGAAGTGCACGTAGGCGCCAAAGAGATCTACAATGATCTGCCAGTGCAAGATGCACGGAAAAGTGGGGGTTTAGGGTTTAGGGTTTAGGGGTTATTGTTTGCTGGTAGAGAAGTAAGTTTCTCTGCTGGTAGAGAAGTGTCCCAAGCATCCCGAAATTCAAGTCCTGTAATCGCCATATATGCTTGGTGTCCTCAAGAGGAATCCCAAAACCTAAACCCCTAAACCTCTAAACCCCTCTAACCCTAAACCCCCAAACCCCTAAACCCCTAAACCCCTAAACCCCTAAACCCCTAAACCCCTAAACCCCTAAACTCCAAAAAACCCTAAACCCCTAGTTGGAGACACCCATGCGTCCAAGCTTTCATTCCTTCACGGCCCTCATCACCCATTCTATTCTTAGGATGCCCAGGGTTAAGGAGTTGTTAGAGGTTGGGGTTTAGCAGTGGTTGTAAGGTTTCAGTATAGGTTCAGGGCTCTCGCGCTTAGTTGATATTCTAAACCCTAAACCCTAGACCCCTAAACCCCTAAACCCTAAACCACTGCAGGCAGCTTTGTTTTGTGGCCACTTTCCACACGGTTTACACTAGAAGATCAATGGGGTTCAGGCATTTTTATTGCTGAGGTCTAGGGTCTAGGGTTTAGGGTTTAGGGGGTTTAGGGGGTTCGGCATGTTATTGCTTGAGGTTTCGGATTCAAGGTCGAACGTGCAGGGTTGCGGCTTGAGGGTTACGGGTTCAGGTTCAAGGGTGCAAGGTTTAATGGTTGAGGCCTAAGGGTCGCTCTTGATTTTGAGCATTCGGTCCAGGCTAGAAATGCCAATGTGTACAGCTGCATGGTACTATAAAACCTGAACCTTATACAAGCATTTAGAAAGTATTTGGGGTTTACGGAAAGGCACCCCATTTTGGGAGTCCAGGTGGTAAGGATTACGGCATACCGGGGTCCATATTGGGCCCCCTGACTTCTGGAAATCCCCACTTATGGCTTGGGTTCTCCCCCACCTTTTTGCGTTTAGGGCTTCGGGTAAGGCGAGGAGTCTGTGCAAGCTACAGCTGTAATTCGAATGCCCATAAGATACTCCGTACTATCAGTCCTTTTTTTAAGATGCATAATAAGGAGACCCTATGCCTATTATTTACCATATACCCTGGTTCTGGTAACTTAGCTTAAGTTCCTTGACAGCGGCCCGGTGTATGTTTGTGCAGTCTCTGAGGCTGTTTTAGGGTTTAGGGTCGAAACCTTTTGTTCATAGAAACATGGGAGGTCTCTGCAAGGTATGGATTCCCGGATGCCTTTCCACTGGAGCCTTCACTCTTTGGGCCGTGCGGTGTTTCAACATCCGTATGCACACTCTCCCACGAGGGTCTTCCATAAACATCTGGATCTGCATACAACCCCAAACCCGAAACCCCTGCATTTAAAGCCTTGAGCGGAGTAGAACAACAACAGTGGAGCTCATCTTTCCTGAACGGCTTCCAGCTATCCTTGTCCAAACCTTCTGCATGGCTTACCAACGCCGCTTATGAACCCATCAAGTCACAACCCTTACACCCTAGACCCTAAACCCTGGACCCTTAGGCCAGCGAACATTCCTTGGACCCAGTAGACTTGCAGCCCCTGATGCCTCCTGCAATGCCATGTCGATGTCAACGGAGATGCACGGTGCGGGGCTTAGTCTTGCTCCTAGGAAATGAAGGAATGGAAAAGAAAATGAAGACCACCATTTAGGGTTTAGGGAAATCAAGGAATGGAAACGAACATGAAAACCACCATGTAGGGTTTAGGGAAATCAAGGAATGGAAAAGAACATGGAAATCACTATTTAGGGTTTGGGCTTCTTATGGAGTGGAAGGAAACGAAAACTACTACTCGCAGTGAGTAAGTAGTGTGGCATCCAATGAGGGTATGAGCTGTGTCCTTAGCTGTGTCCTTACCATTAGGATGTGGGAGATTCCCTAGATAGTGCTTACTATAGGGAGCCTCAATCGTACCTTTGTGCTTCCCATATGTCCTCAGGTCCCTAAGGGCCCACTTTTTTTAGAAAGCCTTATGTCACCTTAGACCCTACACCGTAAACTCTACACCCTAAACTTCAAACACTAACGCCTGACCCCGAAACCCTAAACCCTAAACCCTAGACCCGGAACCTCAACCCCAGCATTACCTGTATTATCTCGCGGCAAAGTGCATGCTTCACTATTTCAGCGAGCCGACTAGCACATGGGTGGTTGTCAAAATTATGGTCCCTTTTTGGATCCCTGCTATAATACAGCAAATATTTAGGGTACTCAAAAAAGGATCATAATTTTGACTTAAACCCTAAACCCTAAACCCTTAACCCCAAACCCTCCCTAATTTTGACAACCACCCACATTCAGCGAACTCCTCAGCCCAGGCTGGGTCAGGTCAGGTCGGGTTAGGTCAGCTTTATGGGCTCGAACACGTGAGTAGTATTTTATTTGGGGATACTATGGTACCCATTAGGGTTTAGGGGTTTAGGGTTTAGGGGTTTAGGGTTTAGGGTTTTAGGTTTTTTTTGGGGATACCATGGTACCCATTATAGAGTGAGATTATATCCTCATTTTGGGGTATAGTAT
>CAJNIZ010033290.1:9009-63089 GCA_905231905.1 Symbiodinium pilosum | reverse complement strand
CCCTGGATGTCCTACCTTTTTGGGTGTATACCCTACAAATGTATGGGACATTGCGCCCAAAAAGGAAGGACATCCAGGGTCCAGGTAGGAACTGAAGAGCGCAAAGAGGGCTTGGTTTTGAAGATCTTTTGAAATTCAGGCTTCGGGCTGCTTAGGCTTTAGGGTTTAGGGCGCAGGGTTTAGGGTTTAGGGCTTATCAAATCCTTGTTGCGTTGTAAGGGACATAGAACACAACAACAGGAGTAGGGCCCACAAAGGACTTGCTTCCTGAAGACCTAAACTCCTAAAGCCTAAATCCTAAGCCTGGGAAACCACTATCTCATCCCGGTCTCCATTTTGTTTCCATTGGATTCCATTTGATTTTCCATTGTTGGGATAATCTACCCGTACACTGTATAGCCCTGAACCCCCCTCAAGAGACCCTATGTATCCCTAAGCCCTAAACCCTAAACCCTTAAACGCTTAAAACCTTTAACCCTTAAACCCTAAACCCTAAACCCTTAAACCCTTAAACCCTAAACTTATAAACCCTAATTCTCCCGGCCTCTGCCAGAGCATACGGGTCGCCACCTAGGAGCTTGCCCTGCCGGTCGGGTGCAGCCGTGGACCTCGGCTTAAAAGTTTTTAGCTTCGGGTTCAGGCGGTTTAGGGTTTAGGGTTTAGGGTCTAGGGTTTAGGGTTAGGGTCCTATAGGGTTTTGTATAGGGGTATTGGAAAAGAAAATGGAAACTTACTAGTTGTGGTTTTGGGATTATAGAGTCTAGGGTATTAGTAAAGAGTATAGCGGTTGGGTTTGGGATGAGAGTGGGGTTTAGGGGTCAGGGGAGGTCTACGGTATAGGATCCTGAGTATTCGGCTTAGTCGCCACCTAGGGCTTTTTAGGGTTAAAACCCTGTTCACTTAAATTTGGGAGAGCTTAGGGATAAGCAGGGAACACAGAGAGAACCTGGAGTCTCTCTAAACTCTCCGTTGGCAATGTTTCTTCATGAAACTCGAACATTCCCGCTAACCAACGAAAGGCTAGATATGGGAGTGTAAGGTTTAGATGTAGGGCAAAACCCTAACGCCCTCAAACCCTGAACCCCCAAACCCCCAAAACCTCTAGCTCTAAACCCTAAACCCCAAGCCGTAATGCCCTCAAACTCTGAACTCGTAAGCCCCCATGCTATCAACCCTATACCCCCAAATCTTAATGCTCTCCAACCTTGAAACCCTGAACTTCCATCCCCGAAGCCCAGCGCGATAAACTGAAACGTAACCTCATAAGCCTAGAGCCCTGGAACCCATCCCCATGCCATAGGTACCTCGCAGACCCTGCACAACAGACTAGTTTGATGAAAGCGTGCCGCTAATGTACAGAGGCCTAAGCAATTGAAATAGGGTTGTTTGGTATACCATGCTGTTGCTTCTAAAGCAGTATAAGAGGCTTATAAGATATGAGTCAACAGTCCTCACTCACCGCTTGGCGTTCTCCATGCAGCTTGGTCAAGGCTTCCATTGATTTCCATGTGAGCAACATAAAGCCGGTACGTAAGAAAGCCACAAGATAGCTGACAACAAGCCACCACCTAAAACCTTACACATTTGAATCTCACAGCCTTGACTTAATCCTGTAACCCGTCAAATACCCTGAACAGCAAACCCTGTCCCGTAAGTACCCTCAATCAACACTCCCTGAAACCTTACACCCTGGATCCGAGACCAGAGGCTCAGATCGGCACGTTTCAGCTGAGCGGCCACACATCGAAGAAGGGGGCTGCAGGGATCCAAAGTTGGCGCGGCTCGTTCAAGAAAATCAGGGAGCTGGGACGAGAGGACGTTTGGGTTTCGAGTGTAGGTTGAGGATGCCTGGGGAGCTCCCCAACTACAGCATCCTTGGAGGGCTTGGTTTGGGCTCAACATTCTAGCCTACGCAGAAAGAAACCTGAAATACTTCAAGGCGCCGAACGACATTTATAACTCAGAGTTCAGAAAAAGAATTCAATGGGCTACAGAATCCCTGGTCAGAATCTACCCTTAGCCCTAAAGGCTGATGTCTTGCCGCCTGTCTCCGAAAATTAGTGGGCCCAGAAGGTGCAAAGCGGCAAATCACAAAGCCTCAGACGCTACACCCCAAAAAGCCTGAACTCAAACACCCTGGCCCGATAACTCAAAACTACAAACCGCAAGACACCCAGTCCGAAACAAAACAAGACACGCAACCCCAAAAACAACCCCCTATAAAGCTCTTAGACCAGAATCCCTCGACCTCGCGGTAAAACTCCCCAGCCACAGCAGTGGCCATGCCCTAAATCCACCCAAAAACAATGAAGACCCCAAGCCCCTCAGATTATGGGCTCCCGCAACGACATACTACCCCTTAGGCCCACCCTACATTCACTTATGTAAGGTTTCTTGTTGCAAATTGTGTGTGTGTGTGTGCGCGCGTGTGTGTGTGTGTGTGTGTTTTTTTGGGCAGGGGGTGGGGGGGTGGGTGGTGTGATACTATAGCAGGGGATGGTTACGGAATCCAGAATTAGACCGCTCGACCTGCTGCACGGAAGCTCCAAGAAAAGTCAGGTGAGGGGCACCTTAAACAGTTATAGCCCAATATGTATACATACATACCCTAAGGGTCCAAGTGCCTAATTATCATATACTTACCCAAAACCTATACTATACTTACGATTACCCAAAACCCAAGTACCTAATTATTTGGTGCTTGGACCCTCTGGGATATGTATTTGGGAAAAACATTGAGAGGTTATGACCAGGAAGGGGTATTAGAAGGCAATCTTCAAGTACGTACACCAGTGCGAGTACAGGAAACCATTCCTTCAAGAGTTTTTGCGGTTCGCTACGTAGTTGATCCCCTTCAAAAGTGAGCAACGAAACTTGAACCGGTCTGAACCTACCACATGCCCTAAGCCTCAAATACACAACGCGCAAGGCAGGCCCTCAACCATAGGGTTTAGGGTTTAGGGTAAACCCTAAATAGTAGTTTCCATTCTCTATTCCATTATCCCCATATAAGCCCAATAGATCATAGTACTTTTTACCCATTATACCTATCCTCTAAACTCCTAGCACCCCCCTAAATAACCCTATAATGGTCCCCTGTATAATCTCTTATATGACCCCTTTTGAGGAGTTTCGACTATGGCTCCTATAGGCCCTAAACCCTAAACCCTAAATAGCAGTTTCCATTTTCTTTTCCATGATTACATATAACCCCCTTTAAGGAGTTCAGGCCCTAAACCCTAAGCCCAATATAACCCGCTGTAAGGAGTTTAGATTATAACAACTCATGGCACCTGTAGTGGCTCAGGAGCTCTGCAAAGATTGTCGAGCCCGATCTACCGCAGCCGAGCACGAAGCAAACGTTGACGTCCTTCATGGCTTCATATTGGGGTTTATATTGGGGTTATATTGGAGTTATATAGGGTTATATTGGAGTTATATAGGGTTATATTGGGGTTATATAGGGTTGCTTGGCTTCAGAATCTTTGGGAATCTTTGGGCAAGAGCCTTACAGGCTTAGGAGGGTCGAAGGGTTTGGGGTTGAACCCTAAACCCTAAACCCTATACTATAGGGGCCCAGGTACTATAGTCCGCCAATGCCTATAAGCTGCACAAAAGTCAAGCCACAGACTATGTAGCCCAACCTTTGGTATCAGGTTTTAGGGTTTAAGGTTTAAGGTTGCATAGGGGCGGAGATCTGAAATGCCCTCAGATCCTGAAGATGTAGGCGTTCTAGGAGGTGAGCGATATGAGCTATAGTCTAGTATCCCCCTTAAAAACCTCTTTAGTGCACCCCTAGATAATACCTTACATAGAGCCCTTTGATGAGGTTAGACCATAGCTCATACCTGGGTGGGGACATGGTCGTTGGAGCTTTGATGCTGGTGAGGGGTCCTGGCAGGTGTAAAAGGCAAGGATGAGCTTGAGGCTCCTGGAAGGCTGCCATAAGTATCCTTTCCCGCCAAACAAAAACAAATACTTCTTCTCCAATATAAATATATGTATATAAGTATGTGTGTATATATATATAGGCGCATTATGTTGGGAATGTCCATTATAAGGGGTGGATAGTCAGGGGGGGTGGTCACCATTAGAGGTGCTTAGCAATCCCGGGATACGAAAGGACCCTGCCCCACAGCATGACTGAGATGTTTGTCTCCAAGCTGGTTCCTTATTGGCACATCACAAAGAATGTCAATTCCCTCTTGCTCTTTAGAAAAAACGAGACGAATCATGTTCAACAATGACCTGGGAAAGGCTCAAGCAGCCCAGAACTAGATACTAGAATTAGATACTAACCCCTAAACCTATTTCCACAGACCACTTCAGAAAAACACCCAATTTTTTAACCCTAAATCCAAAGCCCTAAACTGCGTTGGCTTCGTAGCCCTCATACCCTGATCCTTAAGCCCACCGGCTACCTCAAAATCTATAGCCCCAGTATGTGGGTGCCCGTATAAATAATGGACGCTGGTTCCTATTACGGGACATGATACCTGTCCTCTAAACTCCTAGCACCCCACCTAATAACCCGGTAATAGTCCCCTATATCCCCTATATAACCCCTTTTGAGGAGTACTAACCTACCACGGGGACCCCTTTGTCCCTCCTAGATTCTCCTTGATAGGCTTAATATGGGCAGTAGATCATGTGAAATGATGGTCCTGTCTTGGGTCCCGATAATGATACGGCCGCTGATAAAAAGGACCCTAACTTGGACAACCTCCAGATAGCGTAAAACAAGTTTTGGGTATCTGGACCCTTGAGTAGATATTTCGCTGCCAAGAATTATGGTTTATGCTTGCTATGAACCCCTTAAACTAAAAGCCACAGGCCCCTACTATCCCTGCGAAGACCCCTCAAACCCTGAGACCAAAACTCCAAACACAAACCCAACCGTAATTCACTCTGCCTCTTCCAGCATTAGGGCCCGGGGGCGCCCTAAACCCTAAAGCCTAAAGGTACAAATACCTCATTACCAGACAAGTGCCTTAAAACCAAGACCGCACTCACTAGGACAGAAGTGCCAAGAACTCCATTGTGACTCAAAAAGGTCTTTAGCATAAGCAATCATGGCTGGAGCTTCGAAAAGTGGCCCCTCATTCGGGTTGGCCAACTTGTGATCCCATTTGTATAACCTACTTACTACCCTCCCGGCATAGGCTCACACTCAGGGATCCTCGTGTTAGGTGATATACTGACTATACTGGCCTTTGGTTAGCTGGCAACGAAGGAATGGAAAAGAAAATGGGAACAACTATAATGGGTTATATAAGGACTACTATAAGGATCCATTCCTTCATTCCTAGCTAACCAAAGACCAGCATATTTCCCTGATAACTCAAGGTTCATTGTAACCGTTTACATGTACATGTCCTTAATATGAATAACCCTAGGGTGGCACAAATGACAGCCGCATGTAAGGTTTCCGGCCTGGGTCGGACATAGGGTCTCCGGCCAAAGAACCTGTGCCGAGGATCAAAATTGTTCAGCGGTCATGCGGTTTAGGATTTAGGGCTCAGAGNNGGGGGGGGGGGGTGTAGAGATAGGTGCGTAGGCTACACTAACCCGCTGCACATAAGAAGAGCCCATAAACCTGCTGTTCTACAGATCATTGGGGTTCAGGTAGGTAACAGGCATGGGTGTCTACTTCCCGGTCGAGATTATGGTGCCATGTTGTAAGCCAGGAAGCTACTGCACGGGCAAGTGAACTCTCAACCCTCAACCTCGTAGACCGTACCTCCTGAAACTTCCCAAGCCCACCCTAACCTCAAGTCCCAGAATTCATTTTTCCACCTAGAACTTGAAAGCTGGCTCTGGACGTCTAAATGGGACTTTCGAAAAATTGGGGGGTCCCTCGAACAGGTTAGCATCTGAATCTGAATTCGCAAAAACATTAGGATCACTGAATATCACCTAACTACAGTAATTAAGGGCTTCAAGACATACCAATCTTCATGTGAATACAAAGAACCTAGGATCACAATATTGATTACTAATTAAGCCTATAGATTACCCGTTGGGATGAAGTGGGATGATGAGGAGATGACAGGGTCCTCTCCGAGGATTACATAGGGTTAAGGGCTTAGGGTGTATGACTTTGAACAGCAAACCGCCCGTCAAACTAAAAGCTTTGGGGTGTTGAGATCCTTTGGCTCAGAAATCCCTATGATCTTAATTGCGCCCTACATACACCTCACGTTGACGATGTGCGCCTGGGGACAGTTCCCACTCAGAAGGAAGGCATCGAAGGGCTTCGGCAAGAATACGTCGGGGTCGTAGGACCTGAGCGTCTGATGTCACTCGGAGGTCCTAAGTAACTACAACCTAGCCAAGGTACTTCCTATTCAAGAATATACTTATATCTAGGCTAACTGTAGTCATGGACTTCTGTTGCGTTACAACTACAGTTTCTATGTAGGCTATCTAGACCTCCGAGTAGGAGCGTAGGTTCAGGGCGTGATGTCAAGGCTTCATGCTTGGCTTCGCAGGCTCTCTTCCAACATCTCGCTGTGAATTTGGAGAAGGCCACATGGGCCCATTCGGTTCCCTATAATGTATTGAATCTATATTGAGGCCCCTTACTTTGCCAAACTACCGTTATACTCTAGATACAGACAAACAAAGAAACATAGCAAACCTGAATGGAAGCAAACTGGCAGCGCAATGCATTTACTATGGGCCCTGTCGATGGGAGGTTTGGGGGCTTTTCTGCCGGGTTGAGAGTTCAGGATTCGTGAATACAGTATGCTGGATGACCTGGTAGCTATGTCGACCGCCACGGTACCAACGAAGCGGCAAGGAGAAGTAATCCCCGAAATCTTCTACGTCGAAGATACACACACACACACACAACGGCAAAAAGCATGAAATATGGAAATGGGTCTCTTGCATTTTTAGAGCCGTTTTAAAAAGAAGTTTGTGTTAACTTTGCCACAGAAGAAAAGCGGTATACTGGGCCGTTCTTAGACACCTCGTCATGCCTGCGCGCATGCCTTGCGTTGATGTGCGCGGGTGTTGGCCTACATTACTGTTGCCCGCATGAGGAAGACAAATACAAGGACTCGTATTGATCACCTCCTCTAGTAAGAAAAGTGCCACCCCTCCATGACACATATACTGGTAGTGTACTGGCGTGGGGGTTGTTCTTAAGGGAGGGAAATAAATTTGGGAACCCTATCTTAGGCGCTGTGCTGTGCCAATGCAAGGCAACTCCAATCTCTAGGAGTCCCGTTTACAACAGTCGTATACTTAGGTGTCCTGATAACAGCAATCCTTATTTATGCTTCTTGGAATATATGATAACAAAACATCTGGGTCTCTCTTGGATGCAGCTTAGACACTAAGCCACAATAGGTAATATAAGCTTTTACTTTTAGCGCCCATCCCAATATAAGGAGCTAAGGAACCAAGTACTACAGAGGCCTAAATAACTACCAATATCATTTTGAAGTCAATGTGATGTACCATAGACCATAACTATATAGGAACCCAACCCTAAAACCCTAATCCCTAAACCCTAAACCCTAAACCCTAAACCCTAGGGAATATGGAGCCATCATATTGGTAATTATGTAGGCCCCTATATTAGGTGGGGGAGGTCAGGTTTTGTAGTCATTTTCAGGGTTGAGGGACTAAACCCAAAGCCCCAAGCCCCCTGGGAAGCCTTAAAGCCTATCATAAATGGCTATTGAAGGGTAACCCTAAACCCCAATATGGCAGACGCTTGCAGTAAGTGTACTTCGCCTGCTCCAAACCCAAGTTGTCATTATGAAATGAACCTCCAAGTAAGCCGCAAAGCAAGGATTCACCTTGGTTAAGCCTGAACCCTATAACTCCATAGCCCTTGCAAATGGTCTGTGTCAACCCCATATACCCCTTGAACCCTAATGTAGACGCCTGATTAATAAACCCCCTCCCTTAACAGGGAGTATAGTAGGGATCCTGATATTAAAGGCCCGTAACAAGGAGGGGGTTTATTGATCACGGGTCTACATTAAAGCCCTCAGCCGCAGATCTTTACCCTTAGAAACTAAGGACGCGACAGCCATGGCCGCGAGTCGGTGGTTTGCAAGCAACGCTTGGCCACATCATCTGCAAGGCTCTCAAGCCAGACCCCCTACTTGGAGGGTCACGGGGACTTAGTAAGTGCGTTAGTAATGGGGATAACTGGGGTTATTGTATGGGTCATAGTGTTTATTAACCTACTTGCTAAGTCCCCCTGACCCTCCAAGTAAAGGATCCAAAAAATGGAACCCCCCAATATGAACTCATTACTACATTGGGGAAATAGGGGATTCTTAGGGGGTTCCATTGTTTGGATCCTCTAAGGGATCTGAGTAAGTCCGATCAAGGCACATAGGGAGTATAGGTATTATATAGGGGATATATTGGGGTTAGATTGGGATAATGGAAAATGAGCTGGAAACAACTATAGGGTTTACAGCCCAAAGCCAGGGCCATGTTCAGTATAAACCACCATTTGGAGCGTGGTCGCTCCAATTCGCTCGAAAATTTGAAGCCAAGTCTCCAGACCCTAAACCCCAAACCCTACTTGGAGGGTCAGGGTGACTTAGTAAGTAGGTTAATAATGGGGATAATTAGGGCTAGTAAATGGGTTATAGGGGTTATTAACATACTTACTAAGTCCCCCTGACACTCCAAGTAAGCCCTGCTTGCAAACCCAGCCGCTATCCATGTCCATGTGCCCAAGCGGTAGCTCTATCAGAGACTTCTCTGATAGCGGCACCGCCTCATAGACCGCTCCTAAAGGCGACAAGATGGCCAGGCTCAACTAAATGGGTTTGGGTTTAGGGTTTAGGGTTAGGGTTTAAGGTTTAGGGACAAAGGCTGGTGGTTGTGGGGTAGGAGCTGAGGGTTTGGGGCTGCATAGCACCCTACCTTTGGTTAGTAGGCACTGGAGGAATGGAAAACATAATGGTCACGACTAAGTTAGTGGGAGTTCTTTAGAGAGTACTAGAAGGATCCATTCGCTTGGAAATATGGTAAACTCTGGCTCGATGTTGTCTTGTGGGATGTGGAGGATCCCGGTATTTGGCTGTAGCTTTAACCGTAAACCCTGTAGCCTAAATCCTAAACCGCGTCAGTGTAAGATTAAGCCATCTTTCTCTAGAGCGCATTTCAAGGGGTCCATGTCGGTGTGTGTCTATATATTTGAGCTATAGGCTAAACTCAAATTCTCCCATAGATAATCCTTTAGTCTGTAGCTCACATGTGGCCCATACCTGGGCCCCAAACTGCACATACGGGACCCCATCTGGACCCTAAGTAAATACTTCATACTTTTTATAGACTCTGTGCAAATCTGCCCTACCCCCTGAACCTCAAACCCTCAACCCTAAACTCTTGAACCCTAAACCCTTAAACCCTAAACCCCAAATCCCTCAACCCTTAAACCCTTCTATCCTGAACCCTAAATCCCTAAACCCTAAACCCTGAGTCGAAATCTTGCGTCCATGGCCATCCCAGGGGGAAACAGAGTCTAGAAAGGGTTGAGCACGTCCCCAACCTCCATGTACAGTCTCCCGTAAGTAGATAGAATATGGGTTATATGGGGATCTTTTTATAATATACCCAAAGCCACATTCTGTCTACTTAAGGGGGACTGTAGGTATATGAGTCACGGTCTAAACTGCTGGTACTCCCTTAATAACCCCTATAGTAGTCCCCTATAGAACCCCTTCTATAATCCCCTTTAAGGAGTTTAGACTATAGCTCATATAGAACCCGAAACCCCAAACCCCCCAGGGGCCAAAGGGCTTGGCAGCTAGCTACTTTGTGCTCAAGTATATACGATATGCCTACATGAGTTTAGCGCAAGAAGGTCCACATAGGTCTATACAGTATAGAGTATATACTTGGCCCCGAAGCTATATATATGGGAACACCTTTTGGCCCCTAAGTGTACTCTTTACACCTACATGGACCCTCTGGGCGAATTCAACAAGATTATTTTCTTATGAACTACTACAGCCAAGCATAAATTGATGCTATCTTACGCTCACAACAAGACCCCTCAACTGAAACACGAGCCCCATCTTTATAATACCGGTATCTATACCCTAAGCCCTAAACCTTAAATGGTATGGGAAAGTCTGGGGTTCCAAAATGGACGGCTCCAGGGATATGCAGTCAAGAGCTATACAGGGGTCCCCCGCAGGGGCTATATGTGCTATAATCTAAACTCCTAGTATCCCCCTTAATAACCCCTATAGTAGTTCCCTATATAATCCCCTATATAAGCCCCTTTAAGGAGTTTAGACTATAGCTCATATAGGGGTTAGGGTTTTAGGGGATATCGTCAGAAATCTTCTCCTTGAACCCCAAACAAACATGCAGAAATGGGAGTTCTCCATAGCTTGGCGGCCCAAACAAAGACCTAAACAAACTAAAGTCCTTGCTGTAACTATCCCCGGAAGGGGGCAACTAAGTTTGGGCACGCCTAAATGCATCACAAGGAGGTAATGCTACCACAGATGGGGTTTCTGAAAATTAGAATCTTAGATTAACCCCTAAACCTTAAACCCAAAAACCCTCATTCCCAGCTAATCCCCCATAAGTCGGCATGTGTTGGCAAACACCATGCAGACGTGCCGCCGTGCATTGGTACTGGCACAATCTCATCCTCACAGCTGACATCTCTTTAGGGTTTGGGGTTTACGGTTCAGGGTTTGGGGTTTGGGGTTTAGGGTTTGGGGTTCAGGGTTTAGGAGGAGTTATGAGGTGGTTAGGTCTGGGAAAACCTTTACCTGGGCTTGAAGTCGTTCGGTACTTGCTCCAGGGCGATTGGGTCTTGCTACCTGCTAGTTGCCCGTCGCAACTAAATAAGCACCCACACCACGTGTAATTTGTTTCTATGGAGACAACCAAAAGAGCCCCCTCGTTTTTGGGAAAAACACACGGGCCGAGGCTGGGTTCCAACCTAAACACTTCGCTACTTCTACTTGCCGCCCAGGCGGTCATCATGCTGCAAGGCTTCCGATCTTTTTGATAGGACTGGGTAAGCCTTGAACAAAGCATCATGCTAAAGTATTTTGGGGGTTATATACCAGGGAAATACTGGCAGATCAAGTTGGAAACAACATGGCAAATTACATGGATACCATACATGATATGTACAAGTTTCACCTCCATGTGTGGAACCGTTCCGCGAGATCGGCGAAGAAAGAACCTCATTTCATGAAACTACCGTTTGAGTGTTTCTGAAAAAAGGGCCCTCAAGGCCACCATAGAGATTATGGGAATTGCAAAAGATTAACGGGCTGCGTGGATTCTACGTGACTAGGCTGACCAATTCCCAGATATTCCTGGAGGTGCCTTATGGATCTCCTGTTCTCTGGGGGGCTTGCTCTGAACCTTAGACCTCAGCTCCTAAACCCTAAACCTTATAACTATTATTTCGGGTTTATAGGGTTCAGGGTCAGGGGGACTTAGTAAGTAGGTTAATATTGAGGATAATTAGGGTGAATATAAGGGTTGTGGGGGTTACTAACCTACTTACTAAGTCCCCCTGACCCTCCAAGTAAACCCTGAAACGAAATGAACACGGGCTCCACGACCTAGTTTTGGCGGCTCGGCAACCCAGCCGAAAATTTCAACTCCCATCCTTTTCCCTCAAACCTGAACGCAAACAGCTCGTACACGGACTTCCATGCACCCTATAACCTCTACAACCTTGACAGTCTTCCCACCAGAAAAAGCATCTAAACTTCAAATCTTAAGCTCTGGAAGCCGCTACCAAACTTGAATAGACCGTCGTGCTGTAAGCTAAGCTGGTCGAACTGTAGTCGATAAGCGACGAGAATATCACGAACATTTTCTGGTATAGTTTCGGAGGGCCAGGGATCTCATTTGCCGACCTTATGCAATGAGTCTCCGATTCGTGCATACCGCTTGGCCCGCGGCATTTTTTGCATAGTGGCCCGCGGGCCTCACCCAATATGACGCTTTCACCTAAAACCCCAAACCCTAAACCCTAAACCCAACATCCCAAAGCCAGAACTCTAAGCTCTGGCCTTCGTCGAAGACATGACAATCCTTGGCTTTTTTACCGAACGGTACCCGAAGCGGCTGATAGAGAAGCTTGTTGGTATATATGGTTTAGGGTTTAGGGTTTAGGGATAAATCTGTGTGTATATATATATATATCTCCGAGCAGGGTATGCAGGTCTTTGTATGAGGGTTGTAGGGTGGACTTGCCCCTGCTGAGGATGCCAGAGTAGCTTTTTTTGCAGCAACTCCTATTCGAGGAGACTCAAGGAAAACGGGGTTGCTGTTGAGCAAATTGAACTGGCTTGCCATGATATGGGTATATCGTAATAATGGGGTTTCCTGGTTTTTAGTATCTCAATGTAGGTTTCTTAGCAGCAGCCCAGAAAACAACAAAACAAACAGATGGCTTGGGGTATTAGCGGTGTAGCGCTCGGGTCGTTGGATTTGGCTCACGTCCCCTACATTTCCGACCAGTGCGCCTGCTTCCTTGCCAACAGGTGTCATTTTCGGTCATGCTAGTGACATGTCTTTTGTGATTAACGATTGGGGGTCGGGGTTGAGGGAGCAGAATCAAGGGTTGTTCGAGCAGCACGGCCAAAGGATTTTTCTCCCTCAGTGCTTCACTGTGAATGTACATAGCCCGAATTCCTCTATGAAATAAGAGCTTTGTTGGGGAGTCTCCCCATTGAGGATTACAGTATTTATAGTTTGGGTACGCAAAAAAGAAAAAAAAGCTCCCACCTCATGCCCATCATGTATGGGAAACTCGTACCCGAAACGGTAAACGGAGCCCATGTCCCTGAAACCAAAAAGATACTCCTTGGAAGGGACTCCTCAAGCTAAGCCAGTACCAGCTCTAAACTCGAGCATGGAGATTGCAACCAAACGTTCCAATTGCAACTGTGTGAGATCTTCAACTGCAACTGTTGCCACCAAAGTACGCAAGTTCAATGAGCAATGGCTGCGTGATATTCTAGCAACTCAGGGCCAAGACAAGCCTACTGTAGATGCCTAAATAAATTGCCTATACCATGTTGAAGTCTATTTGAGGTGCCCTATACTGTAATCATACATGGAATAGGGCTCGATATGGTTTAGGGCTTAGGGTTGGGGTAATGATCCCTATGGGGCCTGTATAAATTATGTTCCCATTCGAGTGTTTAATGTTATTTTCCGTGTGGTTGTCCATTCTTGAGATACTATCCCCAAGCCCTACACATTCAGGCCCCTACTAATACGTTGTTGAGCATAACTCTAGGATCAGACGCGCAGTGCTCGCAACGTGCATGCTGGTTCAATGCGCGAGACGGAAGAATCAACAGAACACTTGTATTTCCTGCATCTTCACCTGTATGGCCATTCCGCAGATGCACACTTTTGAAGGCAAAAGTGTGTGAAGCTATTTTTTGGCGGATATCATGGAGTTGAAGGTTTTCACCTTTGCCTGCAAACTCACAGCGCTGGAAGTTAAACACAGCAAGCTTTTGTTCTTTACCTAGAAGCAGAACCTCTCACTTCTCCCCTCACTTGAAAACCGCTTGCTTTTCTGAAGGCCCCTCCCAAGCAGACCAATAATTTGATACCGCACCCATCCACCTTTTTCAGACCTGGAACCTTGAAAATCCACCTTTCTGGACCTGGAAAGGCTAGGTTTCCAGGTCTGGAAAATTGTATGTTCAAGGTTCCAGGTCTGGAACCTAGGTTTTCGGAACGTATTTTTTCTAGGCTAGGTCTGGGCAGGTCTGAAAAGGTGGACTTTCAAGGTTTCCACATCTGGAACCTAGGTTTTGCAGGTTTAGAAACGTGGCTTCTGCAGGGTTTCCAGGTCTGGAATCTACTTGGAGGGTCAGGGGGACTTAGTAACTAGGATAGTAACCCCTATAGCCCATATAGTAACCCCAACCATCCCCACTATTAACCTACTTACTAAGACCCCCTGACCCTCCAAGTAGATTTTCCACGTCTGGAAAGGTGGATTTTCTAGGATTCCAAAGCTGGAACCTTGGTTTGCCAGGGTCCCAGACCTGGAAATCTTGAAAATCCACCTTTCCAGACCTGGACAACCTACATAGCTTCCAAACCGACCTGAACAACCCTAGCCTCCAGACCTGGAAACCTTGAAAATCCACCGTGAACCCTTGAAAATCCATCTCGCCTTATAGTTAAGCAATAAATGAAGGAGTATAGCTAAGCCTGGAAATCCAGGGTTTGGGCTATAAAAGGTTCCAGAATTGGAAAACCTTCGCTCTGCAAGATTCAAAACCTTGGAAGTCCTGGGTTTGGGGCCACACTGCACGGGTATTGTTCTGGACTTTGATTTGTGTCTGTTGCCTGCATTGGCCCCTAAAAATGTTAGAGCTGGGCTGCCTGGGGTAGGGCTGACACGAACACTCTCGCTGCCAACGAATGCTACACCCTAAACCCTAAACCCAAACCCACTGCCATACACTCTGGCAAGCTACGTCGGAGACCGAAACTGCGCAGCCCATTGTGCGGTGGGCCACTTATCCTTCGTTCAGGTTTAGGGTTCAGCGTTCAAAGCATCATGAGGCACAGGGTTTGGGCGTTCAAGCTGGGATTTAGGGTCTAGGGTGTTTAAGAAACTACAATTAGGATTTCTCACCTTGAAACAATCCTAGTTTGAAGTATGACCATAGAATAGAGCAGACCAAGACAAAGCAACCCTTCAAAATGAATGGAAGTCTCTTCAGACCTATCTCTACCTTACCCTCCTAGGAATTATGCGGGTGATGAATAAAAAGGCAATTTTAATCCTTTGCCATTAGAAAGGGTTTTAGGTAAGGATCCTATTAGAAAGGGCTTTGCAAGTGTCATCTTGACCAAGAGCCCGGTAAGGGATTCTAGAAGGAATTCACGTGGAGTCACAGGTATAGTCTTCGGGATAGGACTGCATGTGTCTACTTCGGGATTCAAGAACACAACCCCTGAAAGCCCAAACTATAACCTCAGCTTTCCCCATTATTAAACTACTTACCAAGTCCCACTGATTCTAAACCCTAAACCCCAAGTAATAATCTACTAGTGTCATGCAGTGTGAATATATTTTCCATTATCACTATGTGAGCTATAGTCTAAAAGCCTAGCATGCCCCCTAGAACCCCGAGAATAAACTCCCCTATATAGTCTCCTATATAACCCCCGCCCTAAACCCTACAGCCTGAACCATGAACCCTGTAAGGAGTTTAGACAATAGCAAATATAACCCTCCATGTAGTGGTGGCTTCGAAGGTCCTATCATCGAGTCTGACTCTGACTAGGGTTTAGGGCTTAGGGATACCTTTCCCTCAGGGTCCAAGTACCCTAGTACCCAAGAATGTGTATTTGGGATCTGGGTTTTGGGCAAGTGCGTCATTATTCAGTACTTGGGCCTTTAGGGTTTGGGTTACACATGCAAAGTCTGACACCTCATGAGATGAGGATAGCTTAGGAGGACCCCCCGCCCTGTAATAGTGCTATATCAGGAATAAAAGAGGACCTCAATGTAGCCCTTATCATCCGTCATAGTCACTATTACTGGGTGCGGGGGTCCACCTAAAAGATAGCGTTCAATGTTTGTTTTAGGGTATCAATATTCGGATTTTTTTAAAAGCATGTAGCAAAACCCTGAGTTTTGCAGGCCAAGGCTTTTCTTTCAAGGTTGTGTATCTTTGGTTTTAGGATCAGCAAATCCTTCCTTTTAAAGATAACTTTAAAGATATAGCTGTATTCCTTATTGGGTTGTATATATATATATACACATGTATGTAAGTCATATGATTTTTCCTATTACTATTTTCTTACTACTCTTAGTCTTAGTGTTACTATATTATCATTAAGGTTAAAGCCAATGAGGACCTAGGTGACCTAGGTATTCTCAACCTCTGAGCTCACACCCAAGCCCCTAAACTGAACACGAAACATGCGATCACTTTGCTCGAAGCTCCGAACATGAAAAGATCTGCAGCCCTCATTCACCACACCTGGACGATAGTAATAGTAATAATAATAGTAAAATAGTAATAGTAACAATAACAATAGTACTAGCAATAGTAATATGGACCCCAAGAGGCATGTAGAAAATAGCAACTTTGGCTTTTACAATGGTTGTTGTACCTGTACTTCACATACTTTTGAAAGCCACCCCGAATGCTGGAAAATTTAGACGTCTCTATTTCCTTCCAAACATTACTCACCACTACTACTTTGTCCTACATACACATGCTAATGCTCCCAACTTGATGAACCTGCAACATCCCGTCAAGGTCAAAGTGGCGATCAGGTACAAATATGGCCAGGCGAAGCCCTTTCCCAAACCCTAAACCCTAAACCCTAAACCAGAAAGGTCAAAGCGGCGATCAGGTACAGATACGGCCAGGCGAAGCCCTTCGTCCATGATAGTGCAACCTGACAGGTGCTCTAGTGGTCACTTCCCCTGCAGTGGAACCCAAGGGTTTAGGGTTTAGGGTTTAGGGTTCCCATATTGGGGAAACCCTATTATTTACTATATATACCCATTATGATAACTTAATTTAAGTTCCTTAACAGCAACCCAGCTAGTGGCAACCCTAAAACTAGCTTCCATTTTCTTTTCCATTATGCCAATATATCCCCAATATATCCTCTATATACTACCCCTACCCAAACCGCGTCAAAATCCATGGGAAGTTTTGAGTTTGGGGAGGTCTGGGGTTTGAAAAGGCCCAGGGATCGGCCGCAGAAGTTGCAAGCCTTCAGCTTTGGGGAGAAACCGATTGCGCAAGGCCTTCTTGCGTTCAGGGAGGGTTCAGGGCTCAGGGTTGCATTGCTGGTGCTAAAGGGGATAGCGGTGGAGTGGATTCCCATAGCAACCCCTATCTAGTATCTGATACCCTAGAGTACTGCGTACATTCACTCTCCCCTTAAGGACTAGGAATCTCTCAGAACTTCCTTGCGCTTAAGCATTAGGTTTGTCTGAGTTACCCATCAACGCGGAATAAAACATGACGAGGCCTCATGAAAATTACTGCCCTTCCGAATGGTGAGCATGTCATCTTGCATGTTTGTTTGGGCAAGGTTAGCAGCTAAACCCTAAACCCGAAACCCAAAAACAATTGAAAGGACCGCGCTCCAGTTTAGGTTTTACCCAAAGACTCCTGCGTGGCCAGGCTGAGATTATGTTATGTTTTGTGGTTATTTGCTGAAATTGGCTGTGTACATTTCCCTGGAAAAAAACCTTATGAGCGGGTTTCCTCACTAGGGACCCTCCAGGCATATGAGGACTATGCAGGGATCATAGGGATCCCCTCTCCAACCTTTCTGAGGACTGTCAAGTCATTCAGGTTTAACTTAGTGCTCAACATATAGGCACTTTTTCTTCTCTTCAACACTTTTACTTACAGCCTCCCAATGTTAAAGTTTTAGATACAAATCCTCCCTGGCCCTAAATACTGAATAGTAGTTTCGAATTTTTGTGTTACGTTAATCCATTCCATTTGAGCCATAGTCTATACTACTAGTATCCCCCCTCATTATTAACCCCTATAATGACTCCCTTATATAATCCATATCTAAACCCCTTTAGGCAGTTTAGACCATAGCTCATTTGATTCTCCATTCCATCCCCCAGTGCTTCCCCTGATCTACGCCGAGCCCAAGTCCATTCTGGGCAGCCCGCGTTGCGGATGCTAGTGAACGGATTCCCCAGCAAGACGCACTGCACGACCTCTGATTTTTCAAGTCCCAACCCCTAAGCCCTAAACCAATATCCAGGGGTCAGCTTTGACAGCAACAGAGTTCCCTAAAAGGCTTAGGGTTCAGGGAAGCTGTAAGCATTTTCAGAAAAATGGGGCGGCAATTATACAGACCCACATCCTACTGCCATCCAAAGGAGGACCCCTAATTGTTGGAAGCCAGCATCCGTCTCCTAGACTTTTAGGCTTAGGGCCGGGTATGACAGGTTTGGGCGTCTTGCTTGAGAGAACATCTGGCGATTTGTCAAGGTTTGGTGGCGAAGGTTTCAGGGTTTAGGATTAGTGTTTCTGAGATTTGGGGTATTGGGCGGTAACGAGTTTAGGGTTTAGGAATAGCGGTTTAGGGGTTCAAGGCTCTTGTTCCTCAGCGAGAAGCCGTGGGCACCATCTGGGTATGTAAAAAAAATCCGAAGCGCCGAAAAACAGCAGTTTGGAGCGTTTGCCCACATGCAGGGGCAGTCCAAAAACAATGGATTCCTCGTTGGGGGTACGTAGAAACAAGGACTAGTTCGTGAGAAGCCTGCCAAGGACTCTGCTGGGGGGGGGGGGGTGACTTTAACATCAGTTGAATGGTCAAGTGTAGTCACCGAGCACGATGTATACAATATATATATATATATACACATGCAAGGTCTTGCGACTGAAGATGACGCACTTATATGAGCTATAGTCTAAACTCCTTGTCTGCTCCTTAATAACCTCCTATACTAGTTCCCCTAGTTGCCTGTATAGTCCCCGATATGTAATCCCCCTTAAGGGATTTAAAGCATAGCTCATGTATCTAGTAGTTCTCCTGCTTCTAACCCCAATCACAACTACCCATCAACCTCCTAAATGCGCTCCCTAAGCGTGCTGGAACCCCACATGGGCCACCCCTTAACTAGGGTAGCTTTGGGGGCCCTATTCTATGGCTTGATAAGGATTATATTATGGGGCTTGATAAGAATTATATGGGGAGTATAAGGCCAGTAAAAGTATTTTGCTTTTCAAACCTACCCCTGTTAAGAGGACATTCCTGCGTCCAGGGCCCCTTTTTGGGCCTCATGTTAGCTCCCGAAAGGGACCGCCTTCCTCGTAGAGCCGGAGGGCGCGGTTTACGGTTTAGGGTTTGGGGGGCAGCATGCAATAACTACTACTTGAAGGGTAAGGGGAACTTAGTAAGTAGGTTAATAATCGGGATAGTGAGGGTTCTATATGGATTATACGTTTTAGGAACTTCTTGTACTTACTAAGGCACCCTGACCCTGCATGTACTTACTAAGGCACCATGACCGTACAGAAGCAACGTTTTTCAATTTATTTGAAGGTTTCCTCTACAGGGCTTGAAAGTGTTATACAGGGTTATGTAGGGACAGGTAGAGTTTAGCGGTTTCCGAAAATTAGGGGTAAGGAGGTATATACGCTGTTTTGGGGCTTCTGTTGGGGCCGCCCAATTTGAAACCCCCACATGCCATAAAAGCAAAGGCCGTAGCCATGAGAAAGTAGCAAGCATGGGGCTCATACAGGTACACACGATGCCAAAAACCATGATCTCTAAACCCTAAACCTAGAGGCCCTACACCCTGTAAACTCTATAGCCCTATAAACCCCAAGGGTTTGGTGTTTAGGGTTTAGGGCCTATACGCCCTATAAACCGCATAAACTCTAAACCCCATGGTCCCCTGGGGTAAACCCCAAGCGTTGGTGGTTGAGGAAGGGCAGCAGAGCCACATCGCTGTCATGCGAGGCCGCCAAGGAAGCTGCTACAGATGTGCCCAGGGACCAGCCGTACACAACCTACGTAGGGCAAGACTTTAAGCTTACAGTCCCAGGGTTTAGGATTTAGGGTGTAAAGTTTAGGCTGAGGTGTGGCACCCAAGCCTGCATTACGGCCACGTTAGGTGGATTGCCCGTGGTAAGTACAAAGGGCGTACTCATGCGTACTCGTTTGAACTGGCTACGACTTGCTCAGTAAGATGCGGGTAGTTCCCAAAATTGGAATCCCATTTTGCTACCCAGTATAATACTAGGTGCCGTAACATGATCTATTACCCAAAAGGGGTCATAGTCTTGAGAATAACCCATGTGAGGTTGGGGGAAAATGTGTCCTGGCGTTGAGGGGTTTGGCCGAGGCTTGGGGTGTAGGCCCACCCAGTAAGGATGCCCTACATCCTAAGGGATCCTAAGTTCTATGGGTTTTGTTTCAGAGAAAAAGGGTTTAGGGTTGAGGGAATGCAACTAGCAATGAAGCTGTGACCTGCTGAATTCGGACAGCGATCAGTTCTGTTGAGCACATGGTCCGCTGCTCTACACATGTGTCAGCCTCTATTGCAGGGGCCTCAATACCGGCCATGGGGCTTCGGGTATACTATGCTATGCTTATATACAGGTTCTAAGGGGACCCCTCAAGCAACCGATCGATCCTCAGACACTGTCATTGAGTCGAAGTGCGACAGGAGTCCCCGTGCGATTGTGCACATAGTGCAAGAGATCTTCTGCCTTTCAAGGGTGGGGTGTAATGTTGGAGCCTAAAGAATCCAATATCATGTTAACCCCTACTTTTGGTACAAAATGCCAGAACGAAACAAGGACTCTAGGACCATCGTAGTGGCAAAGGCTTCTGAACTTCTGAAGTCACTCTGGAATGAAAGTGTATGCTCCAAGGATTTCATGGCGCATTCGAGATGTGATCATGACTTGAGTCAGTTTGGTGCAGGCTTTTAGGGTCGGGGAGTTTAGGGGTCGCTTGTAGTTTGGGTCTTGGATAGGAGGCCTCTCGGAAGTTTTCATGACAATGAAAAGTGCATCTGGAGTTTTCCCGAAATTAGGATATCCCCATAATAAGGATTTAATATATTGGGGTCTACATGGGGGCCCCTATGTAGGGAAACCAGCATATGACCCTTCAAATGCTCCTTCATCTCGGGGTGCAAAGTTACGTCAGGGGTTAAGACTTGTCTTACTGGCTCTTAGTAGGGAATAAGGGAATACAATCCGTATATCATAATCCTCATATACTATGTTCCCATATTTCCTACTAAGAGCCATTATGTTACAAAGTTCAAAGACGCAAGGTGATTCCTAGATCCTCAAACCCTTCGTTAGATGGTCTAGTGGCGCCACTGCTTGTTCTCTAAACCCTAAACCCTGAACCGTAAACCCTAAACGCTAACCGCGCAGCAACTCGACCATGGCTTCAGATAAATAACTTGTCAGAACTCTATGACCGCCATCCCCTTCAAGGGGACATAGGGATCTATAGTCCCCCTTAGGTAGATAAAATATGGGGTATACAGGGATCCTACTATAATATACCCAAAACCATGTTCTATCTACGTAAGGGGGACTATCTAGAGATTTATAGGGTTTAGGCGGACATGCACTAGGGATGCAAAAAAGACAAGCTGTTACATCATTGAGGCTATGGGGTGTAGGACTGGAGGTTATGGGTAAGTGGCTTAGGGTAAAACGTTTCAACCCCACTTGGCCATTTAAGTAGCCCCCAGCATCTCTAGAGGAACAGCTTCAGATATGATTCGAGGGCACTGACAAGGTCAACAATCCCTTGCTGCCTGAGAAACATTTTGAAACTGAATCTTGCATTTGCCGGTGACTGCGAAAGTTCAGGCCATTCTTGCACCCTCCTCCGGCACCGATACCACGAATGATGCAACCCCCTAGGCCCTGTAAACCCTAAACCGTTAATCCTTAAACCCTAAATCCTTAATCCCTACACCCTTAATCCCTAACCCTATAAACTCTCGATCCCTGCAACCCAAACCCTATAAACCCTAAACCCTTAATCCTAAGCCGATAATCCCTAAGCCCTGCGACTCAGAACTTCCTGGCTGAAGCGTGCAACTGACCCGCCGTGCCCGAGCTCTAAAGTCTCAACATGAGCCAGAAACTACACTCCTTGAAGGGGGGGTTATACAGGGGAATATAGTATATGGGGTTAGGGTTTAGGGTCTAAACTCCTTGAAGGGGGTTTTGTAGGGAATTCTATAGGGGTACTACTATCAGGGGGATGCTAGGAGTTTAGACTATAGCTCGCATGATATTTGCAGGCAATCATTTCGGGATTTAGGAGTAGCGTTTAGGATTTAAGGTTTAGGGTTTATAGGATTTAGGGTTTTAGTGGCTTAAGGTTTAGGGGTTTAGGGTTTGGGGCTTAGGGTTTAGGATATGGAGGGGTACAAGGGATATACAGTGAAGGGATGTATGAGCTATAGTTTAAACTTCTTGAAGTGGGGTTACGTTACAGAGGGGACTATATAGGGCCATAGGGGACGATTATAGGGAGTTCAGACAATGGCTCATTTAGGGTTTGGGTTGCATACTGTAGGGCCCTAAGTAACTACCAATGTGATTTTGAAGTTAGGACCAAAATATGGGTAATTATTTGAGCTACGCAAGAACTTCTTGGAACTTTGAAAAATTCGCACAGTTCAAGCCCGTCGTGCCCAAACCATCTTCAAAATGCATCAAGCTCAAACTCTGAACCGTGCCCTACCTAAACTTCTAAAGCAAGTAAGATAATGGGGTTAAGGATTATGCTGGAGTATATAGGGTTTGCAGGGTTATGTAAGGACTATATTGAGGCTTTAGGGTTTTTGGGTCAGTGTTTTGCCTCCTGTGCGGGTTGAGGTAATCAGTTGTTTGTGACCTGCCTCACGCAAGGCTCTCTCTTGAGTCGTCCACCCAGTGCTTGGTGCATACTGCGCGCCAGGGAATGAAATTGAAAACATGTCCTGAGTAGCGCTTTTACCCAGTAAGATAATATTCCTGACCCCAAAAGGAGGATATCGTCTTTCTCTATAATGGGTACCATAGTATCCCCAAATAAAATACTACTCTCCTGAGCTGGACTGCCACTACACACACCTTGATGTACGATCATCTCTGTTCTAAGGGCCCTCAGAAAGGGAGACCTTGTTGTCAAAAACGGGCAGGAATAAACCTGCGGTCCATGGGCTTCAGGACTACTGTGTTGCCTGCACTGAAGCTCTCTAAACCTCCTCGAACTTGTAGAAAGCAATAGAGTTCATAAATTGCAAAGCCTTAAGTCTCTCAGCTGTCTGCAAGATATCTCCTGGTAATCAGTAGTTTGGCACTATTTTGGTTTAGAAGCCTCCCTTGCGGACCCATCTCAAGCACCAACTCATTTAGGGCTCAGGATGGGCCTCACGGTTTTGACCCTGGTCTTCGAACCCTAAGGGTCCAAGGACACAAACAATAGGGTCCAAATAGTATAACATTGATGGCAGTTGGGCCCTAAAGCCCTATTATTAGGGTCCCTGGTCCCTTAGGGTGACCTTTGCATCCAGAATCACAAGTTAATGCAGCCTAAAACCTAAACCCTAAACCTGTAGTTCCAGGGATAGGCCTCCCTCCCACTCTCTCTCGCTCTCTCCTTCTGTCTTGAGTAGATAGAATATAGGGTTTAGGGTTTAAGGTAGCCCTTAAGTAGATAGAATATGGAGTATATGGGGATCTTATTATAACATACCCAAAACCATATTATGTCTGCTTAAGGGAGACTATATACATTGCAAGGACCTTTACAAATTGAAGTGTCGTCCGGTGCTGTTCTCGGCAACAGAGGAAAGACTTCCGATCTAAACCTGCGGAGATGAAGTCTATAATTTCAAGCTTAAGGCCTATGGCTTCAGGGAAGGTAGCCACTATGTATCCCCGGGCTTAAGGCATATGGCTTCAGGGCTATAGCTCCTTAAACCCTGTTCCCATATATCCCCACTAAAAGCACCGGAGCATCCCAAGAATGATCAAAGAACGGGATGACGCTGTCCATGCCTGGGATGTTGGGGTTCAGACTTTGCGGTTTGAGGTTTGGATTTGGGGTTTGCGGCTTAGGGATTGGGGCTTGCGGTTTGGGGCTCAGGGTTTGAGGTTTGGGGTTTATGGTTTTGGGGCTTAGGGTTTGGGGCAGCCTAGCTGCCTCAACTGAACCTTAAATCCTAAACCCTAGCTAGATATTCTAAGCGGGGCTTTCTCCCTCACAGAAAATCGCAAAAGACCCTGAGGCTTGGCTTTGGGGTTGTTGTGGCCCTGCAGTACCCCCTAAACCCTAAACCCTAGCTCCCTAAAGCCCAACACCCTAAACCTTAAACGCCTAATTAAACTCTGAACCCTAAATCCCTAATTAAACCCGACCCCAAGCCACAGTCCCAAATCCACGTGATTTAGGGTTTAGGGCTCAGGGTTTAGGGCTTGGGTTTGGGGCTTAGGGTTTGGGGCTTAGGGTTTGGGGCTAAGGGTTTAGGGCTTAGGGTTTGGGGCGAAGGGTTTAGGGCTTAGGGTTTAGGGTTTAGGCCGTAGGGTTTAAGGCTTAGGGTTTAGGGTTTAGAGTTTGGGGTTTGGGTTCAAGGACGAAACAGCCACATGCCAGCAACAAGAAAAGCAGCAGCACTCAAGTGCGCGAGGCAGGCGAATATCCAACACCAGGCCCCACCACCACTACTAAGGTAGTTTCCAAACCCTAAACCCTAAATCCCTTCTTCCTAAGTCCCCACACCCTAAAGTTCGATTAACTTCCGAAGCTTCTGGGACAATCCTGTTGCGCACCCCTTAGACTCTAACCTCACAAGCAGGATCTACTCAAAGCAAAATGCTCAGCAAAACAACAATAACAGTAAAACATACAATAAGAGTTGCAATAATCATAGTAGTTAGAACGAAAATGAGTGTCATGATAGCAGTAATACTAGCAATGAGCATAGAAATAGCAATAATCATAATAAGAATAACGATAGTGGTAATAACAACAAGGAAGGTGGCCCCAAAACCCTAAACCGAGGAAAGAAGCTCAGCAACACGTCGTACATGTTCATCCCGTTGCCGCCAAACGCAACAATGGGCGTTGACCTTTGCCTGGGATGGTAGGTGGATTTAGGGATTTAGGGACTCAAGGATTTAGGGTGCAGGGATTTAGGTTTAGGAATTTAGGGTTTAGGATTTAGGGGCTAACTTTGGGGCTCTCAAAATAGGGGCCTCTAGAAGCACTCTAAGCCAATCTGCGCCCATCTGACCTCACATCAGACTCCTACCGCAACATCATGCATTCACATCTTGTGAAGCTGCACTGCCAATCCCAGGATGCCTGCAGTGCTCTGCCAGCCAAAACAAAACAACTAATGACCCATGCGAAGCAGAGTATTAAACATGCTACTTCTGAAGACTCAAAAATTACAGAGTGCATCCCCTAAAACCTAGAACCTAGATTACCCGAGAAATTAAGGGAGTATGGAGGAGGCTCTGAAAGTGTTGTGGGACCCCAATCCACCGTAAGATGAGCCGAGGGCTAATATCAGACCCCATGAAATGTTGGCCACGGTCTAGGGTAAGTTTTCAACTCGGCCGATAGACCCTATTTTGGGACACCAAAAAAGGCTCGAATGGAGGGGCGCAGAAGGTCTGATAGCCTCTGCTGGTACCTATGAGGAGACACACCCTGAAAACCCCAAACCCTAAACCCTAAACCTAAACCCCAAACCCAGCCCAAGAATCCTAAACCCTAAACCCTAAACCCCAAAGAAGCTGAGCTCGTGTCCCTTTCTCTTTAAATCCACGAGGGCAGTGGGCAGACTTGATGGCGTAGCCATCACGACCTGGGTTGAGTCATGTTTCTTTAGGGGTACCATTGAGGGCATATAGGGTTCAGGGATTAGGGTTCAGGGTTTAGGGATTAGGGGTTATTAGGGTTTAGGAATTATGTGTAAGGTATATGAGAGAATTTAGGGTTTAGGGATTAGGGATTAATAAGGTTTCACAAAACTACGGGCACCATGTCTGGAATCCCGACAGAGGGTTTAGGTTTTAGGGCTTTAGGGTTTAGAGTTTTGGGCTCAGCTACACTGGGCTCTATAGTGGAGCCCTGCTATTTATGGAAACTGCCTTGATCTGCTTAGGACATGTTACGAGCCAGGCGTGGGAGAACATGATCTTTTCGCATATTGGGCATTATAGCGCCGTTTTGAAAATACTCGCTCACGGTAGTTTCCAGTCTGTTTTCCACCTCAGTTCTAGGACCTGAACCCGATGTAACCCTTATAACTCCATAGACCTATGTACCCTGGCATCCAAAGAACACAGGTAGAGCGTTGCTGACCCAGGGTTAGGAGACGACCAAGGTCAAAACCTTCCAAAGCGTGAAATAAGGCCATTTTCGGCGGTTTCGTACATGGGGTTTAGGTTTCAGGGTACCATCAAGGATTTCAAGTCCATCCCCACAATATTTGGGATGAATTGAGGAAGGCTCCTATTCCAGCGTGTGAATGCTAAGGGGAGGGCTTCCGCATGTTGTACAGCTTAGCCTACTAGTCGCACAATCTAAAGGCATGGCTTCAGTTCTCAAGTTACCGTACCTGTAGATTTCAATCCTCTTGCAACAAATAATGCTGCTGCTACTACTACAACTAATCGGGGGCCCGCCTTACTTGCTTCGCGAAAGGACAGAAGCTTTTCAAGCTCTGAAGCTATTGGCTTCGCGAATTTTTGAAACCCAAAACTTGCGGCTCTTGCAGGACACCCCAAACCTAATTACACCTTAAACCCTGAAGCCGATGACCGTGACTCAGTAATTGTATGATGCAAGCATTGCGCCTTAAGGTCCCCTGTGGTGATGTCCTTTTGATAATGGGACTCGTAACAGTATGCTGTAAGTATTATGCCTTGAGGTTTCTTGAAGGCTGCTTCATTATGTCCGGCCCTCTTTCACATAGAGCTCTCTGATGTAGGTTAAATGTGGGTATTATGCCTGGAGGTCCGTTAGTTGTTTGTCCCTTTGTGCAGTGTGGTGGCAAACCCCAAACCCTACACCATGAGCTATTAGGGCGCACCTTGAACGAATGGGGTGAGCCCTTGGACTACGGGGTGGGGTTTAGGGTTTAGGCTGTGTACCCTGGAAAAAAATGACAGAACTAAACAAGAACCTAGCTGTGCAAGAAATCAAGTTCTACCTGATAATCGACCTTGGCGTGGCACCTAAGAGGTATTTATCAGTTTGAGCGTCTTTTCCGTGCTGAGCACTATGAGGGATTGAGCTAATCGTAGGGCAGGCTGTTGTACGATGCCATACCTTGCCAACCACTCGAGGACAAGTGAGTCGTGCTTTTTTGGTGGTTGAACCAAATAAGATTAAATTGTCTATATAAAGTACTATACCTCGAAGGAGGATACAATCCTACTCTATTTTGATAACCTTAGTACGTACCCCCCGAATAAAAACCACTACTCGAATTTACATCAGCCAACTCTAGTTTGTCTTCTACGTGCCATGATTATCCCCTTAAGACCCTTTGTGAACCTAGGTTCTCCGTTTGATTTCCCAGTATTCTACTTATCGAAGCAAAGCCCAGCAACCAGTGAAGCTGAACTTCCTGCAGGTGTCTCCCTGAAAAGTCGCCACAAAGTCGGAGCCTTCACACCAGCTGCGCAACAGAGTCAAAATCAACTTCCGCGACTGTGTCTTCAATCAGAGGGCTCCAGGCTATGCTAGGGTTGGCTTGGGGCCCTCCAAGGCTTGTTTTTCATTGGGTAATAAAGATACGTTCAAACCTACCCCTGCATAGTTGATGGCCCAGGCCAGGGTTTAGGCTTCAGGGCTTATAGGCTCAGGGTTTAGGGTATGAGCACTAGAGTGCTTCTTCGAAAACTCCATTCAAGAGACTTTATGTTGAGAGAGGTCGCGAAGCCCAACTCGACCAGGTCAACAAAAAGCGTCGAACGACGCCATGTGGTTTAAGGTTTAGGGTTTAGAGGACTGACCATTTACAGAAGTGAGTGGGCACTGCTGCAAAAAAATATCCGCAACTATAGGAGTTGCATGCGCTAGATAAGTATTTGACTCAGCCGTCTTCAGACTATTCTATATGGGAGTTTCCCAAAATTGGAGGTCCCTTTATAAAGGTTCCAGGGGTGTTATTTGGGGGTACATAGGGGATATATGGTCAGGGTTTCCCAAAATCAGGGTACTCTTTTTGGGCCCCTATAACAAGGACTCGAGTATTTTGAGGTCTATAATGACGGTCCCGGGAAAGCACTACATACAAACTATCAGTTGAGGTTAGATGGAGGAATGGCACCTGGCAAAAAATCGAAGTGCATATCATCTGGTTGCGATTTGGGATTTTCCCTTCCTAGTTTGGCAGATGAAAGCCCCAAAATTTCAAAGGTCTATGCCTATGCAGAAAGACCTCGCATCCTACCCAGCACCTCCAGAGCCATGAAAGCCAAAAACCAAAATCCTGAACCCAATCACAGGGCTCAAAATTTAGAAGTTAGCGGCGCCCCCATAATCCGTATTATGATGTATCGGGATCTGTACTGGGTCTTTCAATCTGAGACTACACAGCGCAGGCCTGGATATACCAGGAAATGGCCGACGAGGTAAATGACGGGCATCAAGACTATGTAGAGCGCCAAGAGACCTTGCAACCAAATGGTTCCAAGATCATACCATACTTCTAGGTTAGGAGGACCCCCCACCCTGTAGTAGTGGTATTATAGGAATATGAGAGGACCCTACTATAATCCTTATTATCCCTTATAGCCACTATTACAGGGTGGGGGGTTCACCTAACTTCTAAGACTCCAGGGTCGCAACCCCAGAGCTTTAAGCTTTTTGGTATCTTTTGCTTAGGGATTCTTGAAGAAAACCCCTGATACCAAGATTTCAACTTCGGGAACCTTGACAAAACGGGCTCGAAACCCTAAACTCTAAACTCTAAGCTCCAAGCCCTGAACCATAAGCCCTAACCCTAAGCCCTAAAACCCCAACCCTAAACCCCAAGCCCTAAACCCTAATCCTACGCCCTAAGCCATAAACCCAATGCTTTGCTCGGGGTTTCTCACTGCATCTCAAGAATCGGTGCGCGAGCTGTTGGTCGTGGGAAGAAAGGACAAGGAAGCTCTTTAAATTGTACAATCCCCCTTAGTAGGTAGACTATGGACTCCCTAAACCATGATAAGATCTCCATATACCCCATATTCTGTCTACTTAATGGGAAAAGACCCAGCGATTTGGCTTTAGGATTGAGGGTTTAGGGTAGAAGATACCTCGCGGACTTGTTAGGGCCTCTTAGAGACTTGGGTTCTGGCTTGGCGTTAGTTGTGGGTACTTATACACGGTGTTGTTGGAATGTAACAGGTGAGGCAATGTGGGTCTTTACAAGAAGATTTCCATGTTCATTCCGGGTTCATGTTGTTGTTCCCCACTTGAGTAGTGTTTTTTGGTGGTTGAACCTGGTAAGGTTATAATCCTCATATAAAATACTATACCCAAAAGAAGGACATAATCTTACTCTATATTGGGTATCATAATACCCCCAAATAAAATACTACCCACTTGAGAAACAGGAATCCGAGCACACTCGCAGATAGCACCCTCTTGGGGCATAGCTCTAAACAAAAATTCTAGAGTCCCGAACCGGACCCTAACCCCTCAACCCTAATCCCTTAACCCTAAATTGCCAGAGTATGGATACATAGACGATAATAGGGTTTCCTATAATGTAAACTTCATTTCAGTCCCTCGGGAGCTACCCGGAATTTTGCTCAGCCCCCCGCACACAGTGCATTTGGCATATCTTGGCAGCTCGCAGCAGCAACACTTGCGCTTCTGCACGCAGTAGGGGCGATGAGACTCCAAATCCTGAGTCTAGGGTTAGAAACCGTACAGCCCCCCTTAAGTAGATAGAATATGGGTATATGGGGATCTTGTTTTAATATTCCCAAAGACGTATTCTATCTACTTACAGGGGACTATAAACCCTATTGTCATCAGGGAGGGCCTTAGAAGGGCGGCGAGGCAAGCGCCAGGAGTCATATCAGGGATGGTTCTCAAATAACTTTGGCACATGGGATTCAGCTCGAGGGAGGCTGAGGGAATGCACAGGGTTTAGGGTTTATAGTCCCATTTACGTAGATCAAATATGGCTTTGGCTATATTATGATAAGATCCCCATATACCCCATAGTCTATCTACTTAAAGGGACTGTCGAGTGTCATAAGATTTCCTTGGCAAGCTCAGCAGTTCCAGCAGCTTAGACGGGGATAAAATTAGCACTGGGGCTGCTGGGGGTGGAGAGGGCCAAAGCAAAGATGGGATGCTTAGTGGTTTATGGTTTAAGGGTTTAGGGTTTAGGGTTTAGGGCCAACGCCCCGGGGACGCAGGTCTGGGCATACAGCTAGCCCTATAGTTTGTATTCATCCTAAACCTCAATTGGAATGGGCGGTTAGTTACAAATCAGCTAGCTACTCAAAACTCAAAAGCCCATCTAAGTCTCAGCTTTGAGACTGTGAGGAAATGGGCTACTCGACTTGCAGCAGACCCATTCCAATCATGGCGAAGTGCTTTCAGATTCACGCTTAGGGGTTATTTTTAAAAGCTTAGTGACCTGGTCCATGCTGGTCCATAAGGCTGTACTACTTTGTAAGGTTGGAAGTTTCGGCCTCAAATATGGACCATCAGCCTTTCAGCGGGATGCTTGGCTTTCTGAAGGGCACGCAAAAGGTTTTTCCGATTTATTGTTAAGCCGCACGAAGGGCAGTCCATGCTGGGGCCTCATAGAATGACCATACGTGGCAGTCCCAAGAAAAACTACCCTGTCTAGGCACTGGACTCATAGATCAGTCACAGCTGAAACAACTGAGCTTTACAAAACAAATCCTGGTATACCACTGGTACAACTGAAGGAAGAAGTAGTTGGTAACTAATTACCGTATACCACTGGTACAACTGAAGGAAGAAGTAGTTGTTAACTAATTACCCGGGACGTTCAACTGGAATTTAAATCAGACCCTGGACGTCCCACTTTTTTTTAACTTTTTAGGGCGGTTTAGGGTTTAGGAAACACCGAAAAAGGAGGACATTTGGAGGTTCCCCAAAATAAGGGGTACCTTTTGGGGGGTCCTCATAACAAGGACTATAGTGTTTTGGGGGGTGTATTGGGGTTCCCCTATTTTGGGAAACTACCATTTAGGGTCCAGTGGGATCCGGCCTCATTTGAGCGACTCGAACACGTGCTGTCGCTGGAGCTGGTGGGTGACCACCGCTCACAGCCCGCCATGAATGCACGCTAGCTAAGGCGGTAGGTGCCGCACAAGTTCTGACGTCAACTCACATAAACTTTGGGACCAACAACCACAGCAAGATGCTTTGAACTCATCTTTCTCCAACAGCAGGTGGAATGTGTCCCATGAGGATACCTAAGCACGAACCCGGAATGCTCATTTCCTAGACCTCGAACCCCAAGCCCTAACCCAAAGGGTCCAAAGTATCTATATGGTACAAAGTATGGTTTCTGTAGTAGTAATTTTCCTTATGGTTTGGGTAAGTATTTCCCCTAAACCCTAAACCCTAGGTAGTATTTCCCATATGGGTACTTAGGACCCTTTGGGTAATCTATACTGCACTGCAAGGAGTTTACAGCCGACAATTTGTTCTTGAAGCCAAGTCGGCGGGATTGCAGTCACCCTAAACCCTAAACCCAAACCCTAAACCCCATCTACTGCTCCAGAAGTACAAGCTTGGAGATACACGCTGCGAATGAGAAGCCTTGAACCAAACAGGCCCACTTTGTAATCCTAACCCGCTACTTGAAGACTTGGAGGGTCAGGGACACTTAGTAAGAAGGTTGATAACCCCTCTAAACCATATAAGAACCCTAATTCTCCCCATTATGTACCCATGTACTAAGCCCTCCTGACCCTAAGTTTTCCCTAAACCCTAGCCTACTTACTAAGTCCCGTGACCCTCCAGGTAGCCTAGAGCAGGTTCCGACCTGTGCAATGCTGTTTACAGTAAGGCTTAGGGTTTAGGGCTTCTGTTCATAGAGACTCCACAAAAACGGCACCACATCTTGTAAAACTCTCACTGATTTGTCCAGCATGTAGGGCTCACGAAATGAACCTCTTTCGTCTATATTGGGCTTATATTCCCCCACAAAGGCTTAAAAGGTTACCCAAATCTTTGGTTCATATTGGGCTTAGAGGTTACCCAACGGACAGGTAAGCTCAGGTTATTGCCAGGCGGCAGTGGCAGGTGCAGGAGTCCCAATCTGCATAGATGCCACGCCGCCGGCCATGAGAATCAACCGGGAAAAAGGATGTAGGTCTGTGTTTAGGGCTTGGGGTTTAGGATTTAGGGTTTAGGATTTAAGGCTTAGGGCTTAGGATTTAGGGTTTACGGTCTAGAGGCTAGATATAACCATCATATCGGTTTCATCTAACCTTTACTGGGTGGCGGCAGACCCGAAGATGTAGGCTTCAGGGCGTAGGATTGCATACGCGAAGGTAAGATGATATACAGATGTGGGGGCGAAAGGCCCTATTAAATAGGAATAGAGCGGCTTAGGGTTTTCAACCCTGAACCCTACATCTTGGGGTATTTGTGGGGACAACTCTGGTAAACTGCTTAAAAATAACTTTTTCTCGCATGCGCTTCTTGTGGCTTGTGCTCGAACCCACAATGTAGGGGCCTGAACAACTTACTCGGGGTTCGTAGGGAATAAGGGTGTGGGGGTTAAGCTTCAGGGCGCAGGGTAAAGCCCATTATAAAGGGATTGTATGCCCTAAACCCTAAACCCTAATTAAACCCTTTCCCTTATTCCCTACTAACCACCAGTTAAACAAGTAGGAGAGCGTCTTGGGGTGTATCCTGCTTGGACGCTCAAGGGGACTCAGAAAATATATTTCTATCCACTACAGAAGTGTGAGCCACAGTCTAAACCCGAGCATCTCCCTTAATAACCCCTATATACTCCTCTATATATCCCGCCCTCAAGGGAATTCAGACTATGGCCCGTGTATTTAGCCAGCTGTGCTGTCCACATGATGCATCCACTTGCTAAGTCCTCCTGGTCCTCCAGGTATCGTAGGTTCATGGGGTTCAGGGCTTGCATAATATCAAATCAAACGACGCACCCTCCCTAATCTTAAGAAATCTGGAGCCGGAAAACGTGTTTGATGTAGGGGAAGATTTAGTGCAAGCATAAGATAGGGTTGCCTCTAAAGTCCGTGGAAACTCCATGGAAAATCAATAAGAAGTTAATCAAATCACATTCGTTAACAATTGAATATATAAACTCAACTGAGGTTATTTTATCTTTAGTGAATGAATTGAAGAACGAATGGATAATTCCAGAATTCCCCAAATTCATTTTGAGGTGGCCCCATTTGAAGGTACTCTTGCCCTGTGAAAAATGCTCTTCCGAAATTTTTATGCCCCATGAAATTATTAAGTAATATTGGGGATTTCAGGGGTCACTCCCAAACACCAGTCCTCCTTCGACCGCTCGACTCTAAACCCCAAACCCCTAAACCCTAAACCCCTTGACTCCAGACCACTAAAACCCCAAAACCGTAAGCCCCAAACCTCTAAACCATTAAATACCACACGCGGACCGGGTGACGCAAACTAACATGAAGCTTGAAAAAGGTTGAGCTTTTTGGGGCCCGACAACAACGACGACAAGCATCCGATTGAAAAAGCATGAGCTCCTGGTGGAGGGAGGGGTTCATGTTAGTTTGGGGGGAGGACACCTAAAGCCCTAAATCCTGAACCATAAACCCTAAGCCCTTATCTCTAAACCCGAAGCCCTAAATCCTAGGCCCTAAATCCTAAACCCCAAGCCCTAAACCCTAAGCCCTAAACCCTAAACCACGTGTTTAACTCAAGCTGCTGCAAGTCTGGGAGCTCAGGTATCGCTTCGAATCCTAAACCCTAACCCCCAGAAAGTTTTGGGGTCGATAAACCGGGCCGCTGTTTAGGGTTTAGGGTTCAAGGTTCAGGGTTTCGCGTTCAGGGTTCAGGATTTAGGGCTTGGGATTTAGAGATTAGGGGTACCAAGCAAGGGCCGGGTTGGGGTGTTGGGCCACATGAGCCATAGTCTAAACCCTCGTATCCCCCTTAAATAAGCCTTACAACAGGAACCATATAAAATGCCCTATATAGCCCCCTTTAAGGAGTTTAGACTATAGCTCACATTGGGCCGTAGAAGGATGTTATGGGGTGAAGCCTGGCCTGGAGCGGAACTTCTGGATAGTTCGACACCCAAACCACTAGGAACAAAGAAAGGATCCTTTTGCAGTATATAATATTTAGGGTTTAGGTTTGAATACATTTCCCCAAATTCATACAGGATCCCCGCCCACACAACTGCTTTACCCTTAACTCTAAAAACGGAAGCTAAGCACCCAAAACTACCCTAAATTCTATGAACCTTAAAACCTAAACCCTAAACCTTAAATCCTAAACCCGAAACCCAACCCTAAACCCAACCCGAAGCCCTCTTCCAAAGCTCTTTCTCGACTCCAACCACCGCGGCAAAGTGCCAGAGCTGCTCACTGGCCACCGCCCACCTGATTGGGAGAATAACCGGGCTCTATATGGGGGTTTCCCAAAATTGGGGATACCTAGTATAATGGAGAATCAAATGGAAAAGAAAATGGAAAATGAAATGGAAACTGTGTTTATATAGGGCATTATAGGGATCAGGATTTCCCCAAATTAGGGTACCATTTTGAGGGTCTCCATAATAAGGACGATAGTATTCTGGGGTCTATATTGGGGTCCCCTCATTTTGGGAAACCATCAAATCAAGTGGATAATTAAGAGCTGCCAAGCAGGGTTCTATGGAATTGCCCTCATAAAGGATCTCCTACGCAGTTGCTTATAGGGTCCTCGTACCCAAACCGCGGAGCTCTAAATCCTAAGTCCTTTGGAGGCCCCTAGATCAAGGTGCCAGCATCTGATGTCGGACCCATTGGGGGAAGCCCCCCTTCAGTCGATAGAATATAGGGTTTAGGGTTTAGCTCTGGCCCGAGACCCTACCAGTAGCGGGGGGCGGTGCGAGCAAATGCTCGGGTGATTGTCTTCCCTTTGTTTCTTTCCACGTAGATCTTGTCCGCAATGGATTGTCCAAGTGACTTCTGGGCAGGCTTCCTAAGCTGCAGATACTCCGAGGTTTTCGATTTGGTGGATACTTCTCGGGACTTCAAACTTGTGGCAGCCGAGACCTTTTCTGGAAGGAAAATCCGAGTCCATTTTGAGCCTGGTGCCACTGTGGGAGTTGGTTGCAGGGTCTCCTTGATTGATTTTCGACTTGTGCGAGATTCTTCAGGATACATTTTGGTACAAGAGGCTTCATCCGCGATATTTCAGCATGGGGAGTTGTCTTACAGTGACCTTCTGAATGTCCGGGAGTATTGTACGGGGCTTGGCGCCCTAGGCCTTGGAGCTGAACAGGCAGGCTTCCGCATTGTGACGCAGAACGAGCTCCAGGAGCCAACTGCACGAGTGGCACAGGCCGTCTCAGGTTTACAGGTGGTGCAGGGTGATGTTGGAAGCAACGACACTCTAAAGAAGGTGTGGGGCCTTTTCCCTGGCCATGCGACCACTGCTGCAGGCGTTGCTTGCCAACCTTACAGCTTGCTTGGAGATCGTCGCGGAGGGCGGGACCCGCGTTCGGCCACCCTCCCTAACACCCTCAGGGCGGCTTGGCTCTTGCAATCGCCCCTTGTGGTCCTTGAGTGTGTGACCCCTGCAGCCACTGATGAGCATGTGAGGAAGTGCCTGGAAGATTTCACATCGAAATCTGGCTTCACTGTTCATGAGGTCACCCTTGAGCTAAGGGATGTATGGCCCTCAGCACGTAGCCGTTGGTGGTGCGTACTGGCTTTTCAGGAACTTGGAGGTTTTCAGATTAAGGGTTGGCGCCCGCATGGGGCCTGGAGGACAGTAGCGGATGTGTTGGAGTGTCCTAATGTTGGCCTCTCTGACTCGTTGCAGCTTCGGCTTGATCCGCATGAGCTCCACGCCCTGGCGTCTGTCAAGCCATTGTCCTCTTTCGTGTTGGAAGCCAATCGGCCAATGCCAACGGCACTGCACTCTTGGGGTGCCTCTTCCGACCATGTCCGTGCAACTGCAGAGCACTGCCCTTTTCGCAGGGGTTTGCGCCGCCATTGTTCCAGACGAAGGGTCCGCGAGCAAGGATGAAATCATCCCATACCGTTATCCCTCAGCACAGGAAGTCGCCCTGTTGCGCGGCTTGGATCCAACAGTGAACCTCTTGCACGATGCACGCTTGGCGCTGTGTTTGGTCGGGCAAATCGCAAGCCCCCTTCAAGCAGGCTGCTCCCAGATTGCAAGTGTTCTGAGAGGCAAGGGCGTCCACATACCGTGCACGACCGATCCGGTCCAGGTCCTCCACAAGCAAAGACTCAGGCTGCTCAAAAAAAGCGGAGATTGCTGGCCTCCGCCCTTCCCATCTCTTTCGCATCCACAACGGCCCTCCAGACATCTTGTTCCAGACTCATGCTAAGGTCTTGGCCAGAGCCGGGGCAGATGGTGGCGAGTGATGCAAAAGAAGCCGCCCCCCCACCCTTAGGACCCTGTGGTCTAGGTTCCCGAACCCGTGTGGCGGCTGCGGTTGCTGGCCTTCCCCAACCTGACTCTGGCATCGATGGTTTAGACCCTACCCCCACTAAAGACATGCCAGTCCCTCCTCCACTTCAGGCCTGTTGCATAGGAGGTTTGGAATCATGCACAGCCCAGGAGTCGGCAGGACCCTACTTGCCTGGGAAAGGCACGTCCCTGGTGAGGCCCGTCTGGTTGAGCCCGCTTTGGGCGCGCCTCTGGGGACCACAGCTGGGCCAATACCTTTCAGGACAGGTGTTGTGGCGCATGGTGACCGGCAAACCTCTTCTACGCACGATGATTCTCCTGAACCATGCCCTACTGAGCAGGACACAGATGGGGACAGCAGCAGCTATCGCCCCTCCCCCCCTCTTGACGCAGGCCACGTTGTACGACTGCAGCCAGGAGATTCCGTAGCAGGTTCTGCGTTGCCGAGTAGGACCCCTAGATAGTTGAGTCCCCGAGGGTTCACCGACTGGTACGCCCCGTGTGGCAACCGAACCTGGGGTGGAGCCAGGCCGTGCACCCTGCTCTACGCAAGCTAATGCTGCATCAACCGCACCTCAGGTTGATGCTTGTTGCAAGCCCAGGCTGCATCCCCTGTTCCCCCTGAGGCTATCAGGTCTCCGCCAGCCAAGAAACTGTGTCGGGCTGGAAGCCGATCCCCTTCCTGGCAGGAATTTCGGGTTTCTAGGTCAGGGTTCTTGCTGCATACTCTGCAAGAGGAAGTATGGCCTACTTATGGTGAAGTAACTGCCGTAACCACCGGGCAGGGTGTTCTTGTGCCTGCCACAGCCGTGGTCCAGCAGGGTGAGTGTTTGAAGCTCTTTCTGCCTTCCTCCGATGCCCCACTGTGTGTTCCAGCCATGCCCAAGCTTCCTCCTGATGTCGCTCCCTTTCTTGAACCTGTGTGCCCTACTGCCCTTCGGGTGCAGCTGTTGTCTAGGCAGGAACTTTGGATGGCAGACGACCAGGTTGCCTGTTTGCAAGCCATAGCGGGCAACGCCAATCGGCCCATTCAGGTCATTGACCCCCTCCTCATGCTGTCCGCGTTGCAAGGAATTGGGCAGGGGCGCCAGAAGATAGGACCCCAGGTTCTTGGGTCAATGGCCGATGTTGAGTTGATCTGCTGTTCCCTGCCTCGGTCACTGGGTAGTATTCCATTGGAAGCGCACTGTAGGCCTCCTGCACGCTTGGGCGAGTGATGCACGGCAATCGCTGCAAGAACCGATCTCTGAAGCTAACTGGCTCGTGGCCAAAATGCTGGGGGTGTCCATCAGCTCCACGCGATTCCATTTCGCGCCATTGAGGCCTGCACCACCGGGTTTGTGTGGCCACATCGGCATAGGTGAACTTGCTGCCAGGATTCGAGGTGACCCTCCTCCTCCCCTCCACCTTCTCATGGACACTCCGGCTTGCCTTTGTGCCGCCTTTGAGGTATCTATGCAGACAGATTCGCTGGTGAGATTTCCCTTGACTACTGCAGGGGCCTTGAATGACTTCCTCGCCCTGGGTTTGGCCTCACTGCTGAAGTCCAAAAGGGGTCCCCAATGATGCTGCAGCAACCCGTGCGCAAGCAGCGATCCAGCATCTAGGCCCTGCAAAGGTTCAGGCAGCTATGGGTTCCTCCCAACCGTGGAAAGAGATCAAGGCACTGGCCAATCAGGTGATGCCAGTCTTCCAGTTGGTCTTGCCCAGTGAGCTTGAAGCGGCCATTGCTACAAAAGCCAGTGACGGTCGCACTGTTGGTAAAACCCGCCGAGAAAAGAAGGATCTGGCACAGGCTAAGTCCAAATCAGGTCATCGCAAGGCAGGGCTGGAGGACATTGTGTTGACACCGGAGCAGGTGACCATCCCAGCCGGGGTCTTCACTTCTCCGGCAGGCCCACTGCAACAGCTACGACTTGAAGAAGTCTGTCCGACCTCGGCAGGGGTTGTAGTGGTGAATCCCGAGCAAGCGGCCACTTACATGCGCATCCCGCGTCCACTGTCCAGCGAGGCACTTGGCCTCATTGCACTTGGGCCTGTCGACACCGAAGGCTCCACACTGCAGACTGAGAAGGTTCGTTTCCATGCCTTGTGCCCGTCTTCGGGTGAACCACTCCTCTTGAATGGCTTGCTTATGCAGGCGGGGGACCAGTATGTGGTGAAGCATACTCCTGCAGTGGCGACCCTGGACGTGGTACAGTCTGTTGTCCAAAGGGTCTCTGTATACCGTGACGAATGGGAAGGCGACTGGGCGTCTTTGGTTGAATCTCCTCTCCGAGCGGTTGTTGCATGCGTCCCAGTTCTCAAAACCTGCGACCGCGAGGCATGCCAGTGCCCTTCTTGGCACGGGGTGACAAGTGCAGGAAAGCCCGAGGCGATACTGGAAGCGTGGAACCGTACGTTTTGCACTGAGCACTTCCGGGCCAGCCCCCCTGCCTTGGCCTCTGTCTTTACCATCCTCATTCGCATTCCGCTCGCTCTGGAAGACTTGCTCCAGCCATTTTCTGGCAACCGGGGGGTCTATGTGGAACCGCGAGGGCTCACCCCCCGCGAGCCTTCGACAACCTTCCGAGTTGTATGGGTGCCGAAGGCCGGTCATGCAGAGGCATTGTTGCTCCGGCAATCCCACTCCAAGATTGTTGGCCTAGCGCGGGTGAGCCAGCGCTATGGCGTGCGTTGCTTGGCGGAGGACGAGCCCGAGATGCACAACCTCATCCGCCCAGCCTCACCTTTCCTGGATAGGGAGGGTTTGCGTAGCTACATCATCGGCCCTTTCCCGCATGGGACACGCAGGGATTCCCTCCTCAAGCTTTTTGCAGATATCAAGTGGAACGCCCGCCCATTGCAGCCCGAGCCAGCTACTCAGCAAGGTGTCTGGTGGAAAATTCAGGCCAATGCTCAACCGGCGACCCCTGTACTGCATACACAGTTTGGTGAGGTCCTTCTCTCCGAAGTGCGGCCGCCTACCACCCCCCCTTCCCGTGCACCGGTTGTGGTTGCATCAGCGGCCTTCTTGAAGTCTTTCCAAAGCCGAACCTCCTCTGCGAGCAAGGAAGCCATTGATCCCCTGCAGGCCAATGACCCCTGGGCCAATGCGCTAGAAGCCTCCGGCGGCTCTAGCAAAACCGCAGACTGGCGAAAGGTCGCCACTCAGGTTGAACGCAACGTCATGGCGCGAGTTGGTGCGGCCACATCTTCGGGGCCGGCTTCGACACAGCCGCCGCCTGTTGACCAGGAGGCCATTGCGGCCAATGTTGAAAGCCTTGTTATGGCAAAGGTGGACGCGCGCTTGGGCCTCTTTGAATCATCAGTCTCCACGAAGTTTTCAGCCCTGGGGGGCAGGGTTGAAGAGGTTGCTGCTGATGTCAAACAACAGGAAACAGCCCTGCAGAGCATGTTCGACACCCAGATGATGCGCATAGAGGAGTTGCTAAACCCCAAAAGAAACCGCCGGGAGTGACTCGGCCAGAGCCATTTTTCACCATTCGGGTCTTCACACTTTTATAGACTTGTTTCAAGTTTGGGTGCCGTAAGCGCACTGTTCGGGAACCAGTGTAGGGGTTTTTGCACTGGGATTCGTTTGCACCGCCGAGTCATTGCCACTTGTTCAGGGGAGCAGTACCGAGCCAATGCCTCGCGGTCTGGGGTCCTCTTTTTCAATGGGGTCGGATCCACTAATCTTTCTTCTGCCTGCCAGCTTCTGCTTGCAGTTTTGCACACCACGACGCCCTTTCGTTGCGTGACGCAAGGCTTATGGCAACTTGGGCTCCTCACATTTTGCTATGCATGCCAGGTATGTCCCATCCAGCGGCATACTGTTGCTGTACCTTGTTCATCTCCTGCTAGGATTTCGTGTCTGGTGCGGCAGGGCTCACGAGCCTGGGTCCCCTGTGCCGTTGGACTTCTCCGCTTGACGCAAGGCCCGTTGCTCGGGACTTCTCCTGCCCTGGCTTCACCCCCACCTGGATTCCACTTACCACATCTGGGCAGTTCCGCCTTCAAGCCCTGTGGGGTAGGTAACACCGGTGGACTCTGTCTGCTGCGAGTTCTTAGTGACCTGTCCCACCTGTGTAGCCTTCTGCTGCTAACAGCATGTCGCTTTGGTGAAGCTGCAAATCCAGGACCCCGGGCAGGCACTGTGGCCTTAGGTTGCTTCAACCCGACCGGGCTGAATGGCAAGTCTGCCGTCACGGCGAGTCTTGAAAATGGTGTTTTGGGTGTGTCGGAGACACACTTAACCGCCAAAGGCATTCAGCATTTCAGGGCTGGTTCGCAGACTGTCAGAAGCCCCTTTCGCCTCCACCATGGCGCAGCCGTACGGCCCAGGGCTGGTTCTTCGTTTTCAGGGGAATATAGTGGTGTGGGATTCTTGGCCTCATGCCCAGCACGATCGGCCCCGTGTAGCTGGCCCGAGGGTCTGCATGAGACTGGACGCATCCACGTTGTAAACTTTTTCATTCAACCCCTTTGGCTGTTAGGGGGTGTGGCCTACGGCTTTCCAACGTGCCCCCACAAAACCTCTTTCCTGCTTGACGAGTTGACCCAAAGGGTTGTTGTTGAAGGCAGTGGACCTCGCTTTCTTTGTGGCGATTACAACGTTGAATATGACCACCTAGTACAGGCCTCCTTTTGGCGCAGCAAGGGATTCATAGAAATCCAAGATTTGCATCAGCGCCTGACGGGCGTGGCCCCCAAAGCTACCTGTAAGGGTAAGACAAGAAAAGATTTTTGCTGGATCAGCCCTGAATTGCAGAGCCTTTTCATTGAGACCGTGGTGGATGAACTTGCATTTGCCGACCACGCCGTAATTTACGCTCGCCTTCGGGTGCCGCAGCAGGGGATTCCCAGATTTGTCTGGCGGATGCCGGTTCAATTTGCTTCATCAATGGTCCCGAACGGACCGCTCCCAGTCCGGTCGAGGGTACCCATCACACCTGCGCATGTTGACCCGGACTCGTGTTGCCGTGGCATCTTTGCCCAGTATGAGCATGCAGTGTCTGAGTATGGGGTTTCCAAGGGACAGGCCCCTCTACCTCCGCTCTACCGCGGAAGAGCATGTACGACTGATGTGGTTGTTAAGAGACAGGTCAGGGCTCCCATACCGCGCGGGCGGAAGGGAGAAGTCAAGCCCACCTACCTCCACCCTTCCCTACAGTATGCCCAGCACTTTCGGCAGTTGCGCCGCCTTCAGGCGCTGGTGCAAGACATTGAAAAGGGGTCCGCATCCACGTCAGCTCTGGAATACCGCTCTGGCCTATGGGCTAGTATCCTTAGTTCAACGGGTTTTGTCCCATCCTTCACAGTTTGGTGGGGAAGCCGGCCTGTACAGTTGGTGGGGGATCCTCCTGCTATCCCGCTTGAGCCGCCACCCCTTTCCATAGCCCGTGCACTCTTCCGCGGCCTGGAGGCCAACATCCGCCACTCAGAGAGGAGGCGGCAGCAGCAGTTCCGCAGGGATGCCCGTGAGGCACGTCGTACTAGTCCTGCGCTGATTTTCAAGGACCTCCGTGAGCCCCTGTCTCAGTCTGTGGAAACCCTTCTCGAAACATGCGAAGGGGTGGTGGAGGAGGTTGATCATGAAGAATTTTCGATCACTACCGAAAGTAAAAGCTGCTGGCGCGAGCACCTGCCCCTGCTGACCCCAAAAGGGCCCATTGAACTTGCGCACGCAGAGCCTGACAAGTTGTGGGGCACAACCTCCCCTGACGTCAAGCCAGGTGATATAGTTCGGCAGGAAAGGTACTTGGGTTCTCTCCCTGATATCTTTCGTGCCTTTGGGGACGCATGGTCCAAGCGGTGGCTCAAGCACCAAGACCTCTCTGCAGGCCGTTGGGATGGCATCCTTGACTCTGTGCAGTCCATCCCGGACAATCAGGCCATGCAATTGGAGCCCATTACGCTGCCTCTGTGGCGCCAGACTGTCCGTGATAAGCACTCTCGCACCTCAGCTGGCCCAGACGGCATAAGCCGCTTGGATCTGCTAACGATGCCGGATGATCTCAACTGCTTGATCATCGACATATGTCACCACGCTGAAGCAACAGGGCGATGGCCACGGTCTGCCTTGCAAGGGGTTGTAAGCGCCATACAGAAGAGCTCTGCAGCCGCACAGGTCGGGGACTTCCGTCCAATCACGATATTCTCCCTCATTTACCGCTGCTGGTCGAGTCTCCGTGCTAGACAGTGCCTTTCCTACCTTGACAAAATCGCCCCAGCCGGCCTTTGTGGCAACCGACCCGGCGTCTCTGCGTCCACTGTTTGGTACTCGCTACAAGCCTCGGTTGAGGCGGCAACATTAGATGGGGGCAAGTTGTGCGGCTTCACAGCTGACGTGACCAAAGCTTTTAACTGTATCCCAAGAACACCAGCATTGGCCATTGGAGTACGCAAAGGCCTCCACCGTGACATACTCCGGGGATGGACAGGGGCGCTCGTAGGCATCGCCCGTAGATTTAAGGTACGGTCCTCAGTGGGACACCAGCATCACGCATGTACTGGCTTTCCGGAGGGATGCGCTCTCTCATGCGTGGGGATGCTCTTAGTCAACCTGGCCCTCCACGAGGTGATGCATGCCGATGCCCCGCAAGCCCCCCTTTCTACATTTGTCGACAACTGGTCTTGTTCTGGGCCAACACCTGCCTGTGTAGATCAAGCCTTTCGGAGCCTGAGCGCATTCGCGGAAAAGTGGGACCTCGACCTCGACATGAAGAAGCTTATTTTCTGGTCCACTGACCCGGCCCACCGTAAAGCCCTCAAAAGCTTGGGTCACCCTACCAGACTTGAGTTTCGTGAGCTGGGTGCCCATGTCCGGTTTAGCAGAAGGCGAACGACTCGCTGGGGCCGCCTGGAGGCTTCCTTGTCTCCATACCACCGCAGAGTAGCAGCCTTGAAGACAGCGGCGTGGCCTCGGGCATTGCATGGGGTCTCTAATGTCCACCTGGGGGAATCCAACTTCGGCCTACTTCGATCCGGAGCCATGCGAGGTACCGGGGCCAAAGCACCGGGAGCTAACCCCCTGCTGCACCTGGGCTTAGTAGAATACCCCCTTGCCGACCCGGGATTCGTGGCGATTCGAGAGTCCTTCCTTGATGCGCGACGGCACGCACCTCAGGTGAACTTCGTCGCCCTGTTGGGTCATCTGGCCACAGGGAACGTTGCCCCGATCCCCGGGCCGGCATCTATCCTCTCGGCGCGGGCCAATGACATAGCCATCTCGTGGGACTTGGATACCCAGAAGTTCCGTGATAGCTTTGGCAACTTTGACCTCTGGACTTGCAGCCCGCAGGAACTGGACTTCCGTCTTTGCTGGGCCTGGCAGCTGGGAATAGCCGCAAAGATGCAACATCGCCCCGGCTTTCAGGGTTTGGTTTCGGTAGACCCTGCCTTGTCTCGTAGGGTTCTTGCCTCCCTTCCCCCCGCTCAGAAGGCCTCCATCCGGGTTGCACGCAATGGCACCTTCTTCACTCAGGATGCGCTCCACCACTTCCAAGAGGGGGAGACTCCTAACTGTGTCTACTGCGGAGCGGCAGACTCCATACGGCACCGGGCCTTTACATGCCCACACTTCTCCGAAGCACGCATGGGATTGGAAATCCCAGTCGAGGAACTCGCTTTGCTTGATGATTTTCAAGCCTTGCACGCCTGGGGCCGCAGATCTCCACTGCTGCAGGAGTTTTATTGCTCGCTCCTGGCCCCTGTTAACATCCGCCTGCTGCCGCTTTCCGGGGAAGGGCCCATGGACCTCTTTACAGATGGCTCGTGCATTGACCCAAAAAACCCGGATACAAGGGTTGCGGCCTGGGCTGTTGTTCAGGGTTCTGTTGAAGGTCCCCCTACGGTAGTTGCTTCCGGGCCTTTGCAAGGGTTGATGCAGACTGCCTACAGGGCGGAGATCTCCGCTGCACTGCATGCCTGCCGGCGGGCACTCACAGCACACCGGCCAGCACGTATATGGAGTGACTGCCAGGGTGTGGTTACGCGACTCAGACGACTCATTTCCGGCTCGTGGCAACCAAAAGCCGGATCATATAACTACGACCTCTGGCTTGAACTCGCAGAGGTCGTCTCTCAGTGCCCCGGACTCTTGCAGGTCCTCAAAGTCGCTGCTCATGATGATGATGACACCTACGACGTGGCAAGTTTATGGGTGCTTCACCACAACCGCTTGGCGGATGAGGCGGCAAGTGCGGCCAACACAGACCGTGGTGAGGCCTTCTGGCAACAGTGGATGGCACTGCGAGCTGATGTCGCGCGAGAGGAGGTACGTGCCCGAGCCTTGCTTCGTCTGCACAGCCGTGTTGCTCTTATTGCGGTCCACTCGAATCAGCGACCTTGTTTGGATCCCACTGCGCCTGACCCTGATCCAGTACCTCCTGCAGGCACGTTCATGCTGCCAGAAGAGTCCGACGGGTACGCCAGGTTGCTCCAACGGTTTCCTGCGGACTACGTCGACGCAGTGCGTCGCTGGTACAAGTTGGCCTTTTGTAGCACCGCAGCGCAGAGAGCACCAGTGCGGTGGATCTCCGTGCTTCAGCTCTTCACTGACTTTGTTGCAACCATTGGATGCGAACCGGTCCAGTACAGGGGCGAAACACGGGAATGGTTTCTTCCTGGCAGTTTGGCTGCCCACGATGTGATTGAGGTTGACTTGCCCCGAAAGCTCAGGTGGTTCGCACAGTCACTTAAGGGGGTGGCAAGATTTGCAGGCGGCACGATCCAGTTTCGTGAGCTCCGACCATACAGTTCCACTGTGTTGACCAAATGTTCCTGTTTAGCTGTTCGGATGGCTAATTCACGTCTTTTGATCTCGGATGGATGGTTGGCTCTGTCAAGCAAGACAGGCGTCCTACTGAGGAACCGGGAGTGGCAGAAGCTGCCCTCCCCGAAAATGAACCCGGCGTTGGGATAGCCCTTCGTCGCGTAGTCCCGTTTCTGCTGATGCCGAGGCGTTGACTGATCCGAAAGGGTTGAAAGGGAAAGGGCTTAGGGTTTCGGTTATAGTCCCCCTTAAGTGGATAGAATATGGGCGATTCTAAGGGGGGTATTGGGCCATTATCTTACCTATGTTGATGGCTTAAGGAGTTGCGCCAATCGGGGACTCTGGTAAAAACGCCCACAACTTTGTGATCCCCCGCCCCCATGCAACGAAGAAAAGGGGAGGACGACTTGGAAGACAAAAGCAATAACCAAACTAGCCAAATTTTTGCCTGCTTGTGGACCAGCTGGCTGCATACTTAAGATTCTCCAGAAAGTGCACTCAACGCTCAAATCCCTGGACTGAACATCCTTTTCCACCAGCCCCTACACTCGCTAATTTTCGAACGAAGCTTTCGAACGAAGCTTGCAAAACGGTAATGATGCGGCAATGCAAAGAAGTAGTAGCCGTGGTAACAATGAAAACATATTACGTCCAACTTCTACCGTGGGTCCTGCCCCCACCGCTAACAGTCTAATACTAGGGGTCATATCAAGGGCTGCATATAATTATACCACAAAATTACTAGCCAGCCATTCAATAAGGGTAGTTTGGCAACCCCAACCCCCCAGAATTAGGACCCCAGGACTATCATATGATGATAGGGTCCTCATTTTGGGGCTTGGGGTTACCAAAATCACCTTGTTACTGTTGATGAGTGGGGGCAGTAGCCAATTTCTGCCTCTTAGCCTCAACGTTCAATCCGCTACCCTGACCATATGAGCTAAGTCTAAACTCCTTAAAGGGTGGTTATATAGGGAAGCACTATAAGGGTTATAAAGGGGGATACTAGGAGCTTAGACCATGGCTCATATGAGCTTTTGTCTAAACTCCTAGTATCCGCCTTAGTAACCTCTGTTGCAGTCCCCAATGTAGACCCGCACTCAGAAAGACAATTGTGAGATCCCACCGGCAGGCGAAGCTTTGCCAGCTGCTTCCTGGTGAACTTCTTGGGCTTCTTCTCCTCCTGACGTGCTAATGGTATTAAGGCTTGTTAGGGCTTTGGGGTCTTGGGATTATGCTTTCGAGATCTTGGGTTTCTCCTCTCCATTTTTGTTCAAGAGCTGGGCCATCAGAAAAGCTTACTCTGCAAGTCCAGTTACTTTGATAATGGTCAGTGCTCGTTAGTCTCTGTGAAAGCGGGTCACGACACGTATGGGACGTCTTAGCTCAGAATCCCAGATCCGAAACTCAGGCCCTAGACCCTAAACCCTACTCGAAGTTTCTCATAAATACACGGGAAAGATAATAGAAGATACCATGTAGGGTTTAGGAACTAAATTCGTTTCGGGCTCCGCATTTTGTATCAAAATCACCTACCTAATCAAACCCCCAAAGTAGGTAACATCGTGACCCAAAGACCCTCAAAACTAGCCCCAAAGACCCTTAGGTTGCATGCTTTTGGGGCGTCAGGGTTTAGGAACCCCTCCCCAAACCCAAAACCCTGAGCCTTTTTTTTACTGAGCTCGAGACTCAAGGGACGTGATTTAGGGCACCTTCTGCCTTGGGATTTACGCTACTAAGGGTGTAGTAAGGTGAGGAAGGATTTATCAACAGTAGTACCTAACTTGGGCCAGTTGGATCCCTAGAAAAACCGTTCTAGGTTCTTCAGGCCCAGTATTTCAGGGTCGAGGGTGTTTTAGGGTTCTAAACCGTTTAGGGTATTCCACCTCTTACAAGTAGCCATGAACCTCTAAGTAGATGGGACTTGAGCCGCGCAAAGCGCAACCCTTAACCCTAAAACCCTAGAGCCCTAAAACCCTAAAACTCTAAACCTCAACCCTGTTCTTTCGGGCTGTAACCCGCTACTGCTACCTCTGTTCCCAAACTCTTCCCAAAAAGTCCTGGGACGCAGATATGATATAGTAGTTTCCATTCTCTTCTCCATTATCCCTATAATCACCCCTATTAACCTAGACTACCCCATATAACCTTATAATATCATATTAGTTTCCTTCTAAACCCTAAACCCACCCTAAACCCTAAACCCTAAACTCCCTAAACTCCCTAAACCCTCTCCCTAAACCCTAAACCCTAAACCCTAAACTCCCTAAACCCTAAACCCTAAACCCTATAACAAGTAAGGAAGCTAACAGAGCCTGCGAGATGAAGGCGTATCGGGATTTTGTTACTCTAAGGGTCCAAGGACTTAAAAAAAAATCAGGTTTTGGGGCCCAAAGGGGTTATAAGGGGATATATAGGGATATATGGGGTCTATATAGGGGTATATAGGACCCAAAATAATACGGTTTTAGGGCCCAAATACTAGAATATGAATGGTATTTGGGCCCTGAAGCCCTGTCATTTTGGTCCTTGTTCCCCTAGGGTTGCCTCGCCCAAAAAAAAAAGAGACTTTTCCGATGCCAGCATGACAAAGATAACCGCATAACCATGACACTGCTAGTCACACCCGCAGTGCCCAGCATTGCTAGCAGGGAAGCAGCAAAACTCCATGAAATAAAGACCCTTAAACCTAACCCTGACAAACCCGCTAGCAAACTAACTAACATGAAGCCGCATGGCGCGCTGCTGACCAACAAAAATCGTGGTCCCTTTTTTCTTCGGCCTTTGTTGGGGAACCATCGGTTTAGGGTTTTGGGGGTTTAGGGTTTAGGGTACCATCTTCGTTTAGCTGCAAGTCATCCCTAAGCCAAAGCCCCAAACCAGCTGCCTCAGGGGGCTTGTCGACGCCCTCTTCCTTCTCCTGGAGGGTGGGGGGCTTATATACGGGATTATATAGGGAACACTATTAGGGGTTATCAATGGCGACACCAGGAGTTTAGACTATAACCCCTACAATACCCTATATAATCCCAGTTTCCAGTTCATTTTCCATTTTCCCTCCTGGAGGATCATCTCAACGTGGCAAGGGCAATTCCTGGGCCAGATGTACGCACGCTGCTTGTGGCAGATTGAGGGTTTAGCTCAAAGCGAAGTAAATCGTGTATTTGGGTTTTAGGAAATAGCTTACAATACAGCAGATCTGGATAATAGTCAGGATTCTGTCTAACCTGGTCTTAGAGGTACGGTTTACCCTGAGCTCAGTTGAATCTTGCGCCTGTTCCCTGCCCTTGGAGGAAGCTTGGTTCGTAGTTTGGCAAAGGTGGCACGCACACGAGCACGTGCCCTAAGGATCCAAGTGCTCAATAGGCATATACTTACCCCAGCCTGTACTATAGCTACTATCACCCAAAACCCCAAGACCTAATTATTGGGTACTTAGAACCTTAGGGCCCTAAACCCTAAACCCTATGTGCCCTGTATATACCTCCCTAAACCCTAAACCCCTAAAACCTATTCCCTAGACCCTAAACCCTAAACCCCTAAACTCTAAACCCCTAAACCCTATGGGGTACTGCGAGTAGGGCCTTCCTGGGATGCCATCATCCAGACATCCCGACGGGCCAGTGTCTCAAAGCTTAAAGAGCTTAAGGGTCCAGGGACCCAAATAATAGGGTCCCTTCAAAGGGGTTATAAGGGGATATTATAGGGATATATGGGGTCTATGTAGGGGTATATAGGAGCCAAATAATACCGTTTTAGGGCCCAAATACTAGAATGAATGGTATTTGGCTCCTAACACCCTATGATTTAGGTCCTTGGACCCGTAGGGTAAGCCTTCTCCTAGCATTACGTACTTGAAATAAAGTAGAGGATCGAATGCATTCAAGGTACGTAGAATATCTTAGAATCACGCCATGATATTGCTGGCCAACAATATCTTACTCTCATTCCTGAACATCGCACCTGAAATGTCCACGCTACGCTACCCTGGTTTCAAGCGACCATGTCTTTCAAACAGCATTTCACAGTTCAAGCAGTATACCATGTCGGAACAAAGTATCTGGCACTCGGTTTTAACCTTAGGCTCAAGGCCGCACACGCTGCGCTGCCCCCACAGGTGGCAGCAGCTGCGTCCAAAGTTCCGGCAGCAAATCCGTCTTCAGAGTGTTCTGCGGTGCCGTCTAACACTTCCATAGAAAGGGGTCTAGGGTTTAGGGGCTTGTGCGGCACCCATATACTCTGTTGCATGATGCTTCCTGACTGCGGGAACAAATACTATCAACAGAGCCTATCGCAAGATTGTTACATTGCACTTAGTTAAGCAACTACATATGAAAGTTGGCTGTCAACCCAAAGTGGGAGCTCCAAAGGCCGACGAACGAAACCACAAGTCTGAAATTCACTTACTGGCAAGTACTCGGAAGGCCCCCCAAATCATGTATGACTGGGTGCCCTCAAACAGGAAAAGGGGCCAAGTAACAATTACCCCAAAGCCAAGGGGAACCAAAGCCCGTGCGTCTTGAACTGTGTGTTTGCGGGTGCGTGCACCATCTTCCTAGTTCTTCGAAGGGAATAGGGAAATATAATCCCTATATAATACACATCTAATAAATGCCGTTTTTTCCTACCAAACCCCAGTCCTGAACCCTATACCCTAAATCCCCAAACTCATACAACTTTAGAGTTCAGGGTTAGGCCTTACGCTACGGAAGGTGGCAGCAGACAGTGGAATCCTACATAAAGCTCCTGATGTATGGCCCGTACGGCGTTGCAGCATCATGGAAGGGGTTTAGGGTGTTTAGAGTTTAGGGTTTTGGGTTTTGGGTTTAGGGTTTTGGGCTTTTAGCGTTTAGGGTTTAGGGCGTTTGCTTCCAGAGGTGGTGTGACAACTTTTGCAAACACTCGTCTCGTGAATCGCGCAGTACCTAGCTCTAAACTGTCAAATGCCGAAATGTTAGAGCATATGCATGGTTGTCAAAATTGTGGTCCCTTTTTGGGTACCCTAGATATTGGGTTCCGTATTACAATAGGGATCCAAGAAGGGACCATAATTTGGACAACCACCTATTTGAAAACCCAACTCTTTGAGACAAACCGCTAACCTCTACAGCAAAAAGGGATACCTGGACCTGCCACTACTCACAACAACACTACGTGGCACTTAGGACCCCTACCCAGGGTGTCCCTAAACCCTAAACCCTAAAACCTAATAGGAATATAAGGGAATCCCAAAGAGTTAAGCGTCTCTGGTCCAAGCTAAGTCCCGAGGAGAACATAGCTATAACCTTCAGCCCAAAATACTGGGCACCCTAAACCCTGAACCCTACTGTTGATGGAGGAAATCTTGCACCACCCTAAGTCCCTAAAGTCCTAGGAATCACAGTAGTTTAAGGCCCCTAGGTGGTGCAAGATTTCATCCATCAACAGTATGAGGATTTGGGAAGCCCAGGTATCTGCTGGAATGCCAAGGCACATGTATGGCCCAATACGTCCGTGGGCACGGTAGGTGCGCCTTCAGATTGGGCTGATGGAAGGCTGTTTTAGGGAAAAGGGACAACCTAACCCTAAGGCTTTAAGTACCCAATAATTAGGTCCCTTTAGAGGGATATACAGGGACAAATAAGGTTTAGGGTTATTTTTGAAGAGGCTTTAGGAGCTTTGGGATGTGCGGTTGAAGGAAGTTTGGTTTATCAACGCTTGGGCTACTCGTGGGGTTACGCATAGGGCTCGTGATTTTTTTGGGGGAATTACTGGGTTACTGTTCAGGAACTTAAATTAAGTTACAATAACGGGTGTAACTGGTAATTTATTACTATGGCTTCCCCAATGTAGTGCCTGAAGCTAAGTTCCTTAAAACCCCATATTCTCCCAGTCCATGTCATTTCCCAATTTCTTCTTCATATTCTGCATTATACGGGGATAAACCCTAAACCCTATATTCTACCCCAACATGTAGTAACTTACATTAAGTTCCTTCCCAGCAACCCAGATTTTTTGCTCCTAAACCCTAAACCCCTAAACCCGTTTAAGGTTTGGGGTTTAGGCTTGAGGGTTAAGGGTTAATGTGTTTAGGGTTATGGGTTTAGGGTTAGTTAAGCCTAGCACAACCTGGCCACAAACACAAACAAACTCAGAGCGCAGCCACGATGCCTGCATGATAACAGCGGGCGCTGACCCGAAGCCGGCCTCGCCTGTTTTGAGGTCTCGATCCAGTTCTAGATCATCCAAAAATCCCTATAGTTTCCATTTTTCCATTATCCCTACATAACCCCAATATACTATAGCAGTTTCCATTTTCCATTATCCCTATACAACCAGGAACTGCTCTGCGGCTTTGGCTGCCGTGACCTGCTTGGTGCGCAAGGCCAGTCTGAAGGAGTCAATCATCCAAGCTGTGACTTCAGCGGTGGTCCTGGCGTCTGATGCCAGTCTATTGGTCAGGGAGAGGAGCTTGCTCAGCTTCGAGTACTGATTGCTCAGTACGTTGCTGCCAAATTCCAGCTCCAATCTCCGGCCAGCCTGCTCCACAGGACCGCGTGGTGCCCTAACACTCGTCTCTCCGCATTGTCCAAGAGATTGGCACTGGAGTCCCAAGCGAGCAGAGTGGCCTTGAGCGAGTGCGTACTGTATTTGTCTGCCTCCTCAGGGGTTTAGAGTTAAGTTTAGGGTTTAGGGTTTGGGGTTCAAGGTTTAGGGGTAAGGGTTTAGGGAATAGGGTTGAGGGTTTCCCTGGCTTATCCAACCCATGTTATCCATCCACAGCTTATCCACAACTTTTGGATCAGCAAAGACCTCCACCCTCAACCACCCCTTCCACTTTCTTGAATTTCAACCATGATGGATTTTGGACATTAGCTGCTAGACGGGATCTCACCCACGAAGCTGGCAGCTGGCAACACAACAACAGCTCTCTAGGGTTTAGGGTTTAGGGTTTAAGGTTTAGAGTTCTGCCCCTCAACCCTAAACCTACGCATACAGGCCAGTTCCTAGTAATACCGCTTTGGGAAGCTTGAAGTCAGTCGTTGATAATGAGAACTTGTTGGAATTCCTGCCTAGCTGCTTTTGCTCAAGCTGAAGGTCCAAAGGATCTACAAGACTCAGCTAAAGGCTTAACTAGGTTCCCCAGTAACCCCATAACAATAAGGGTACCCACAGATCTCAAAGAGCGGTCATGTCATGAGAGGGAGCCGGATCGGCTCAGCGAAGACTGGACAAAAGTTTCTGGATTTCCAGAAGGATAGTCCTTGCGTCATTGGCCTCAGAGTTTAGAGGACGAGACGAGCAAGGGCGACCACAAAAGGAGGTGAGTCTCTTGGCAAAATTGGGGCACCTAGTGAAACAAGAAATGCAGAATCCATCTCTGCACGTGAGGTCAAAGGGAACATAACAATGTTTGCCCTTTTGCCAGAACCCTATCAAGCTGGACCAACGACCCAGCAAACCAACAAAGAAACCCTTTTTCCTACAGCTTTAACAAGGAGATCCCCAAATAAAAAGGGGAAAAGGGTACTACTGGGGGTACCTAGTTAAGCCCCTCGGACCAAAGCGAAGCCCTAACTCTTGCTTCAGCCTAGCTGACCTGCGGGTCCAAGAATTCAACAGTCACATACCTACCCCAAGAAAAATACCACAACAAATACTACGCGGTACTCTTCCCAAACCAACGTGGAACCTAATTGAAAAGGTGCCTTATGTGGCATAACCCAGTTTCGGCACCACACAAGTCTGAACAAAAAAACTATGAACTCCGACAACGGACAACGGGGCTCTTAGACTGGGTTGCTGCTAAGGAACTTAAATTAAGTTACTATATTGGGGTAACCCTATTATTTACTATATATACCCATTATGGTAACTTAAATTGAGTTCCTGAACAGCAACCCAGTAGAGCTTAAAGTCGAGGTTTGGGATTTCAGGATTGAGGGGTCCGGGCTGGGGTTGAAGGGATTAGGGTGTAAATGGGGTATATGGGGATCTTATTAGAGGCGGCGTCAAAATTACTTGCTTGTTCTCTCTTGGTTTTTGAGTTAGGGCGTCCCCTATCGATTTCCACGTTTTGGGGATCTTCTCTGAACCATACCTTAAATGAATTAAGCCTATAGTTTTAGGACGTCCCCTATCGATCTTGGGGATTTTTGCGTAACAACTGCCGCCTAGACTAAACGAAGTAAACGGCAATTTTTTGACCGCGACTCTTATTATGTTACACACCCGAAGCCTTATTCTATCTACTTGAGGGGGACCCCAAACCCCTAAACCCTAATATAAGGATTGGAGCTGGAGATTTAGGTCCTAAACCCTGAATCCCTAAGCCCTAAACCCTGAACCCTAAATCCTAAACCCCAAACCCTCAACCCTAAACCCTGAGGGTTTAAGGGTTAAGATTGGAGGTCTACAGGTTTGGGCTCGGCTTGCAACCTCAAGCAAGGTTTAGGCTTTAGGGTTTAGGGTTCTAGGGGTTTAGACTTTAGGGTTCAGGGGTTTAGGGGTTAGGCTGTAGGGTTTAGGGCTTAGGATTTAAGGTTTAAAGTTGAGGGGTTTAGGGCTTAGGGTGCCCCAACCCTGGATCCCCCCGTAGCTCACCCGGAATCTGAAGTGCCGCATGCAGGGGGTTTTTAATATCAACAGCATTGTCCATGCTTTCTTTTCCATTCCATACGAAGCCTAGCAGGCCGTCAATGCCCGACATCCCCAGGGTTTAGGGTTTTAGGGTTTAGGGATTAAGGTTTAGGGGTTTAGGGTTTAAGGGTTTAGGGTTTAGGGTTTTGGGGCAAATGCTGCCTGCGCCCCTGCTGGGCGGCGTTCACCTGGATGTGGTACACATACCTCAGCTGGGGACTTGGAAGCCTTACAAGAGAATCAATTTGGCAACCTCAACCCCTCCAAATAGGAACCCAAGTATAACACACCCTAAACCCTAAACCCTAATACTTTGGGGGCCCTATTTTTTTGCATTGCTGTTATCCAAAATCCTTCCCTTAGCTTACCCTAGAAGCCCAGGTACCCATATAGTAGGTTCTTGGGTTATAGATCCGTATATGTTTATGTAGGGACCCAAGGACAGGAACCCAATATATAGGTAAGTGAGCTATCGGCAAAATCCAAAGGTTGAAATGTTATCTCGGACATGGGCCCCTTCGGTTTTGGGTCACCCCTTCGTTTTGCGGTGTTTTTGTTT
>CAJNIZ010033279.1:13138-62745 GCA_905231905.1 Symbiodinium pilosum | reverse complement strand
TAGTAGTAGTAGTAGTAGCAGTAGTAGCAGTAGTAGCAGTAGTAGCAGTAGTAGCAGTAGTAGCAGTAGTAGCAGTAGTAGCAGTAGCAGTAGCCGTAGCAGTAGCAGTAGCAGTAGCAGTAGTGGTGGTGGTGGTGGTGGTGGTGGTGGTGGTGGTGGTGGTGGTGGTGGTGGTGGGGGTGGTGGTGGTGGGGGTGGTGGTGGTGGTGGTCGTTGTCGTCGCCGTTGTCGTCGTTGTCGTGGCCGTTGTCGCCGTTGTCGCCGTCGTCGCCGTGATCGTCGTCGTCGTCATCCTATTAGCAACAGTAATAGCCATAACAATATTCAGAATAACAGCTATAACAATAAGTTGTCACGTACCTCAAAAACAGGCCAGCAGACAAACATTCAACATGAGGGCCTGGCGAAGCCCCTGACAAGAGGGAAACCCATACCATTCCTTGCAATGATATTATATTATATTAAGATATGTTATACCATACATCACTTTATATAATGCTGTGCGATCTCAGCTAGGCTTTAGGGGCCATTTTTGCTTGTAGCATGCACCAAGTCCCTGCCCTGGATCCCAAAGCATTGCTACACCCTTGCCTTCTTCAGCCCTCAGATGCCGAAGCCCAAGAAGCTTAATGGGATGTTCGTCAATGAAGGTTTTCTGGGGTGTCCCTGTAATGAGAGGTGATTTTTGGATGCGTTTGCACTGGGATCTCCAATTTTTGGAAACTGCCAAATCAACTCCTGCACCCTCCACTGGGACCCAAAGCTTAACTTGAGTGATTAATGAAGGCTTTGTGAGGCGCCCAGATCCAAAACCCACCCTCCAACGCCTTGAGAGACAAATTTAGCTTACCTTGCTGCTAACCCCAAGTAGGAGCTCCTTTATAGGGTTCTTTATTATGGGTGTTGGGGTGACAGAAATACCAATATTGATGTAATAACAGCTTGTACCCTTCAGAAGAAGATTTTACTGCTATCCCCAAGTAGGAACTCCTCTTTACTGACCGAAGGCAGCTTGTACACTCGAAGTCATCGTGAAGTAGAGAGCACCTTGAACAAGTTATGTGAACTACAGTCTTCTAGTATCCCCCTTACAGTAATAATACGTACAATAACCCCCCATATAGCCCCCTATATAACCAGCATAAAGGAGTTTAGACTAGAGCTCTTGTAAAGGTAGTACGTCAGCTTCTGGATTGGGAAACTACCATATCTATGTGCAAGTTCCCCCCCAAAATGGGGGACCCCTTTAATTATAGACCCCAATTCGTCTGCTGTAATCCTTTTAGGGGGACCCCCCCAAAAGTTATCCGGGCCCTTCATGTCAATGTGTGGACCCCAACAGGGCATCCATAATCATGGTCCTGGCCCTAAACGCTAAACCCCAAACCTTAAACCCTAAACCGTAAACCTCAAACCCTAAACCCTAAACCCTAAACCCCAAACCTCAAACCCTAAACCCTAAACCCTAAAGCCTGGAGGCCTTCACATCCGACCCCGACGGGCTCCGCGCACTTCTGTCGGAGCACTTCGACTTCATCGAAGCGTGCGGCAGTGAAGTGGGCTCCTTACTGGAAGGGCTGGGTTTGGGGTTTAGGGTTTAGGGGTTCAGGGTTTGGGGTTGAGCCATAGGAGCTAGAGTCTAGACTTTTGAAAGGATTATAGTGATCATTCAGGGGGATACTAGGAGTTAAACTATGGCTCATATATAAGTCCTGCGGTCCTAAGATTTTTTGCAATCCCTGGTACAGGGTTGCACGATCGAGTCTAGCTAGACTAGACGGGTAGTTCCCAAAATTAGGGTCCGATTTTGTACCCTATAGATTAGGTGCCGTAGTATAATCTATAACCAAAAGGGGGCCATGGTTTTGAGAATAACCCAGAAGATGAGACTGCATGCTGTTACAGATGTGTGTCAGTGTGTAGTCTATGTTGCCAAATTGAGGGCCTTCAGCAATCAAAGCATGCCTGCTCATGAAACTGCCTGGTCCTTGGATTCCTGGATCGCAGCAGAAGCCACCTCCACGACAAGACCATTTCAGATTGGTTAGGAGGACCCCCAAGAGGGCTTTTAGGTGTAGCTCAGTAGAGATGAATATGCTTTAACGGGGCAGTTGCTATATAGTAACCTTACAGAAGGGTGAGTAGGTACAGGCGACATGGTTTCCTATTGTAGTCCTGTACCCGAGGAGTAAATCCTGATGCCTTGCAGCAACAAAGACACATGCGTTGCCGGAAGAACACAACTCACAAACACGAAAGTGTGCACGATGAAGGTGTTGGCAGTACCTTGTGATCTGCGAGCCCAGCTTCTCCAGCATCCGAGCTGCATCCGAGAAGCTCTGACTTCACTACCAGGGTTTCTCAAAAAAGGTGGCTTCGTTGGTGACCCCAGGCATAAACGGTATTGTACTGTGATTTGCGGACGCATGCCAAGGGTCAAATATGTTGAGAACTTGTGAACGCTGCTTGAGGTATCCATTTCCCCATCTTTTAGCTATGGGCGGTGGGGGTCTCTATTAGGATAACGTCGAGAGGTGGCATTTTCCTCACCTATGGTGTCCAAGAGGACTGTCTTGCCCTCACGCCAGCTTGCCAGGAACGGGTGTTGCTGCTTTGCGCGAAGCAATAGTCCACATGGGAGTTTCCCAAAATTAGGGGTACCTGCTTGGGGTCCCCATTGTAAGGATTGTAGTGTTTGTGTGTCTATATTGGGGTCCCCCTGTTCAGGGAAACTACCACAATGAGCGGCGCAAGGAACTCAATTAAACGGGTCTCATATCGCCGGGCTACATAGCCGGGCTACTGATGGTAGAGCACCATTCTGTCTAAGGTAAGAAGTATGGGGCCCCTTATACTTTGAAGGGGGGTTCTAGGGACCCTCAAGGGTTCATAAAGGGTATATAGTAGGTATGTAAGGACCGTTGGGTGGAGGGCGCATACTAGGGGCCCATGGTTTCAACCCAAGATTTTTTTTGGTAGAATAAACTTCGTCTATGTTTTCGCGCATGCATCAGACAACAGGCGCTTGCCCCGAAAACGCGTGCCCTGACGTTGTGGTGTTCTTATAAGACATCAGTGAAAGCAACTTGAGGGCTGATTTCTCATGGGGTTTGGGGTTTAGGGGTTGGGAAGATTTTCAGCATGCAGGTATCTTCTCCTCGTGGATTCCCAAGCCGTCCTCACAGCTATGGAGCAGCAAGTGAGCCTCGATCTTGAATCAGGGCGCGCGGAGAATCTAGTGTACTAAGAATACGCGGAGACTATTATGTCTACAGTGCAGACAAGTAAAAATGGTCCTTGAGTAGAGGAAATGAATGCGAACGTGTTTCCAGTTTAAGAGCTTCATATGCTGCCTATTTCAAGGTAAGTATATCTGAGACACTGCCTCGTATCCATCCTGCCGGAAGCAACTGGCAATATGCAAGAATGATCCAAATCAGAGTATAGTTGCTGCTGTTTGTAGTTTTCCTGCCTTGTTTTTGCCCAAACAAGTAGAAAAGCGCAGCATTCGGAAGCTGATCATCTTGCAATGCTTTCTCAAGTACGCAGGCCCTTAATCAATGATCGCCCCATGCCCCTACATTCCAATGTCCATCTAGTTCTCCATCTCAGTCTCCATCACATTATCCGTTGACTCTTCAGAAGTTCATAGGTATTTCAACTATTCAGGCAGACTTGCCGCACGATGACTGCTCGTAACAGCTCCTACTTGCTTCCTGCCAGTCCAAAATGGTGGTTTCCTGTAAGGAATAGTAAGGATTGTGGTATGTCGATGCAAGGCTTTTGGAAATGCAGTACGGGAATGTACAGAAACAGGGCCTGTACTTGGAGGCTCTGTGAACTAAGTCTTAGTAAGTCTACTTACTTTCTCAATAACGGCATTGTAAGCCCCATAGCCCCTACAGACTCACTAGGTCAAGAGAGCCTCAAAGTAGTGAAGTTTAGACAGCAAATCAGAAAGCATGGGAGCTGAATTTTCTTCGGGGGCTTTGGGGGCACATGTAACCCCGATTACCTACAGTTTTGTTGTAGTTAACCTCTAATGTATTTCGGGTTGCAGGTCTTAAAGCCTGAGCTCTCTTCCCCAAACCGCCTTTTTAACCCCAAGACCCTAAGCCCTGAACCTCAAACAGTCCTACAAAAACCAAGACTGTAATCCTATACCCTCTAAGCCGTTTAAGCCCCCTCAGGGCGTTCACGCCTGAGGTCCCAGCTCATGTCATCCCACATGGAAGTTTCCAAAGATTAGGGGTTGAGGGTTTAGGGTTGACGGTTTAGGGTTTAGGATGTATTACTCCAATACTGGAAGATAAAATGGAAGATGAAACGGCAATTGGTTTATAGATGCGTTTATGTGGGCTAGCACAAATCCTGAACTTATGGGTGGTAAGGAGTGAATGAAGGAAGGGATCCGTGTAGTGCAGCTCCCATCATAAAGTCCCCAATGATATAGTAGTCCTCACTAATATAGTAGTCTTCAAGAATATAGTAGTCCTCAGTCTTGTACCCGAAACCCTAGACCTTAAACGTATCATATAGTCCTGAATTATGTGGTAGCTTCCTCTCGTCCATTCCTTTGCTCCCTATTGATAGCCAGCACGTAAACCTGACATCCCTGTCCCTAAGTCTTAAACCCCAAGTCCTAAGCCCTAAGCCTTAGACCCTAGAACCTAAACCTCAAGCCCTATACCCTAAACCCTAAGCCCCAAGCAGCCATAATCCCAAAGCCCTAGACCTTAGCTTAGGAAGCCACAGCTTCTACACTGCTGCGCAGCTGCGGATTCCAAGGCAAGCTAGTCTCATACTGTTGCTGAGTTGGGAATGGGGGAGCGAATTCCCATATGTAGTTCTTGTGTACCCTCTACAACGCTTGCTCCGCTTCCCGAACGAAGTTAACAACTCTCCCATGCGCTTTAATTATCTCGGCCTAAATAAGTTGGACGCATGTCCTTCACCCTTCCGGGTCACTGTTCCATTGGTAGGGCAAGATGCTTGCATTTGTTGAGCCGGATCTGCGGTCTGGAAAGCAAAGAGGACCACCTGGCATCCATCGTGCAGCAGCACTTTGATCGCCTGGCCTCCGCGGTTGTGAGCGCGCGACTGCGGTAAGGTGAGGCAGCACTGAAGACCCTAACTCAGAAGTCCATGGGTACGTGGAAAAGGGTCAGCAGGACTAGCAAAAGTAAAATCCCACATCAGGATCAGACTACGTATCTCCCCGCTTCTAAGTACGCATAGGCATTCATGCGGGATTGTATAACAAGCCCCGCTACCAGGAATATAATCAAACCGCAAGATCCGTCCGGCTGTTGTCGGCAGCCGTGGATACGATAAGACATGAGAGAAAAACACCGACAACGTGAAACGCCCAAAGCCTGCATGAGAATGGTGGAAACCAAGTGGAAAAAGAACATGGAAATGACATGGGCTCGGTGCTTATATAGTGCTTATAGGCCTTGGTCAGGTAGTTCCCCAAAAGCCCCAATGAGGACCGGCCTTTGTAATTCCCTTCTACGTGTCCTTCTCAGAGGGTCTGTCCTATTGAGGGGCCCTAGGAATCTACCCCATATGAAGGAACCTAAACGAAACGGACGATCTCTAGAAGTGCTTGGGATTTATAATGGAATCTGCTGGAGCATTTGGGGTAAAGAGCGTTGGACTTGAAGAGGTATCGCCAAAGGGCAGCATGCTCTTAACTTCATGGACCACTGCAGCATCTTATTAAGGTATTGACCTGAACCCAGGCCCGTAAATCCTAGGGTTTAGAGTTTAGGGGAGTAGTTTAAAAAGTGGTCATGAAGAAGGGTCGGCACCAAATCAGTGGCTGAGCTTGAAGTTTCCAGTATAACCCTTATGCACACACAGACAATTGCTGGGTTGCTGTTAAGGAACCTAGTTTCAGTTACCATAATGGGTATATATAGTACTGAAGATGGCTCCCCTATTGTGACTTACACTGAGTTCCTAAGCCCTCAACCCCATATAATACCCCAAGGTGGAAAATTTACAAGATCCTTAACAGCAACCCAGAATTAGTTGAGTTCAGGATCCTGGAGCAGGTCCGGTAATAAGCCCTCTAGGGTTTTGGGGTTTCAGGGTTCAGGGTGCTGGGTTATAGGGCTGTAGAGTTTTTGGGTTTTAGCTGGTTTTGCGGCCTCAAGGTTTGAGGTTTAGGGTTGAACCTAAAACCAGTGGGTCGCACTAGCCTTTCCGCTGGGCTGCCCAGTGATGTAGAATGATCTCAAGGCGGCACACCGCCGTTAATGGCCTGCCTAGGACCTCGGCCTGCCATGTACAAAAGATCGCCAATACTATCTTTCCTTCAAAAAGGTTGTAGGGTGGATATTTATGTGTGTATGTATATAGGCATTTTGGTTAATCAAGGAAACGGAAATGGAACATGGAATGGTGACTGGGTCTTGGGGTTTATGGTGATAACTGCCCAGATTTGGGTTCTAGATTTTCTTGTCTAACTATAGGACAGGGAACCTCAAACAAACCTCAGAATTTTGTTGCTGATTTCGGCCGCTACAGACACCGTGGCTGGTGGGTAGGTCTATGCATTGTGTTTCTAGCGTAGTGAGGCCTCATATGGTATATGAGTAGATCCTTGAAGTCCATGTAGCTATATGGTATGCAATTGGTCTTTTCAGTGCTTACATGGAAAACCTTTTGGGCCCCAAGTATATACCAAGCCCTAAGCCCTAAGCCGTAAACCCTAAACCTACCTGGGCGTTTCAGGGATGGCGGCAAGCTGGTGGCAATGGCAGGTTGCCCGATGACCTATACCTTAGGTGGACCCCCCACCTAGTATTAGTGAGGATAAGTATTAGTGAGGATAAGGGATCTGTCCCGCTAACCTATACCTCAGAAACCTGATCTCAGAAATGCAGCCGAAGCAAGACAGAATGGAACAAAAGGCAAGATGGAAAGGATGTTCTTCATTAATCTCTAAACCGCTAAACCCTTAGGTCTTGCGCTCTTCAAGAGCGCATGTGGTTTCGGTTTTGCCTACGTGGCGGTCTGTGAGAAGGTGCCAAGCAACGCACAACACGTGTGGGGCTTCCTGCAGATGCCTGGGGGATTGCAGAAGGCCATCCTTCCAGAAGCTGACAGGCTTCGGACATTTGGGGTCAGGGACTGTATGCAGTATGGAGTGTTGTAGAAGTCGAGGATACGAGTGCGGTTTTACAGATAACCTGGATTTGGAATGGTTCCTGGCTCAGGCAAGGCTTGATAGCTTAAACCCTAGATTTGGGATGTGCCCGCCGGTGAGCTGGGTGCATGTGGAGCGCAGGATGTCGGTTTTGGGTTGAGAATGTAGGACTGCACCTGATCACCTGGCGTTTTGTCTCAGGTACACTAGTGACTCTTTGCGGTAAGCCTGTCCCAAAATAGTAAACACGCTCCTTCGCTGTTTTCATGATTTCGCTGTCCCCAACCTAGACCCCAATACTCTACAGTCCTTAGGTACCCGTTAATTTGGGGAAACCCCCATTTATGGAATTTTACGTATGGGGTGCGGTGGAGTAAGAGTATCCTGTAGGTGCCACGCCTTCATGCTTGTGCTACATATTCACTGTAGGAGACGATGAGTTGGGGTGTTGGTATCAGGGGGAAGGGATTGAGGCTGCAGGGAGTGTGTAGCATCCTGTGTTTTGAGTCTAGGGAGTTTCGAGGTTTCTCTGCAGAAAGGTGTACGGTTGCTTTACGGAGTGTAATTAAGTGTTTGGTTGGGAAAAGGGCTTAGGGGTTTCCTATTAATTCCAAGGGTGTGGGCGTTTAGAGGTTACCTTCTCCACTCTCTGAGAGTGAGCTCGCATTCTTCTGCTGTCCTACGTTTGTAGAGCCCTGCTGTCTACCCTGGTTCGGCAACGAAGCCATACAGCACAGAATCCTGCCAACGGCCCTGCAAACCTGGGCATAGAGCCACATGAGCTGTAGTCTACATGCCCTGAAGGGGGGTCATATGGGGGATTAATCAGGGGAGTACTAAAGGGGTGACAAAGCGAGATACTAGGAGTATAGGCTATAGTTCAGCTGTGGCGATGTCTTGAGATCAGATGTCATGTCAGGGTACTAAGAAGCTCCCTGGCATGTTTTTGCATCGCTTGAATGTTGTTTGTCCGGAGCCTGTCGCAACTGCAAGTTAGACTGATCCAGCGTTGCTTCTCCAACCAAGTGGGAAGCTGCTGGCACAGATTAAGGAATTCGGAATTTGTGCGGCAAGTAAACGAGTGGCGCAATTTTCAAGGAAGCTAATGTCTCCCCTGTCTCCTCCGACGAGCTCTTCGCTTCTTCAGAGGGGAATCTCTAGGGTTGCGAGTCCCGAAATTCAGGTCACGCTGACATGCACGAAGACTAAAGAGGTGCCTGGCTGACAGACACCAGTTATGAGGCGTTTGGTCTGGTAGGGTTTAAGGATCCTGGTTTTGGAGGTGGAGGCAATTACGCGGACAGCGGAAAAGCTGCTTGGGTAGCACAGGTTGCTATTTTTTCGCCTTTCATGATTATAAATAGTCGACGGACAGGCCTCATAGCCATAATTCTAGGGTGACCTGCCTTGAGCCACCATGCTGCAGCCGTATATGGCTAGCGTGCAGGGCCAGAGTCATCCTCTGCACTGGTAGTTGTTAAGCATAAGCTTTTTCAGTCAACACCTCGCATGGGGGGTTAGTAAGATGCGTCGTTGTTGCAAAGAGTCTGCAGTAACACCCTGTGGCAGCAGTCGCAGAGGGTTTTGCCCTGACCCCTATGAGCATTCAGGGTGTGCCCCGGAACAGTGCAATGTCTTGTAACATCTACACCATGCCTACGGAAATCAGCAAACCACCGTCGCGTTGCCAGGGCAACCAGACGCCCAACAACACGCAGTAAAGCTCGTTGCTATGCTTCCATACCCTGGCGCCTTACGTCCGCCAAGGATACCTACATCGGGCTGAAAAGTCTATCAATATTTACCTGCATAGAGCTCTCTGAAGTCTTAGGTATAGGATCCTTGTAGCCCATGTCTTCGCCATAGCTGCAGCCCGGGCGAGTAAGCAGACTGCCTGTGCACTTCTGCTGAGTTCGAGGTTTGGGGTTAAGGCGGCTGAGGACTGGCTTGCTTGCGTGCTTCTTTGTAATTAGACTCACCATTTTTGATCAGTCTGCTGCACAAAGAGCGCCATTTTCAACCCTCCTCTTTAACTTTTGCAGGGCAGCACTTCAACTCAACCTTCCTTTTCAGTTTGACTACCGTGCCCTCGCTCCTCCCACACTAAACTGGATATGTGGCGGTAGATCACGGTTGGTGGCATTCGGCGAAGATCAGATGCTGTGTCGAAGTGGTTAGAAATACTTAAAAGTCTGCTTTTGAGCTACCCTGAACTGCCAACACGGACTCAAGACAAAGGACCGTGAATCAGGGCTTGCATCGATAAAAGTGTTCTTTCCGACTCTGAATCCTACACACGCTTATCCAGGTGTGAACTAGACTTGTTAGACTAGCATCTTTTGCAGCGTATGCCTGAATGTAGTCATCACTGCAATACTGCCACAGATGCTGCATCCTTTCGTAGATGCGAATATGGGCTGACTAATGAGCGCCCAACATGTCATGCTTGAACCTCCTTCCCAAAGGTATTGTATGTTATGGCTTTCTTGCAGCAAGGGCTACAATTGCCATCTTGCGGCAGCAACAAGACAAGGTTCCAGTGTAGTTTGGAGCTCAATAATTCATCCCCAAACCCCTGAACACTAAACCCTTAAACCCTAAATCAATGTCCCAGAAGCATCCGCGGCCAGGTAATGTCGCGAGATGTTCTTCCTGAGAGAAGGCTCCCATAATGTAAGGGATTACAATAGTACCCCACAAAGGTACACCCCTCAGATTCCCATTAGGCCTCAGTAAGCCCTGGCCTTAGTAAGCCCTATATAGTCCTTATATTGGCTCCTTAAAGCCCTAAACAACCCTAAACCAAGGCTGTACCTTTCGGGGGTACTATTCTAACCCCTTGTGATGGGAAGACAGTTTGAAGAAGGGCCTTCTTTAGGGTTCGGGTTTAGAGTCTACAGATTTAGTGGTCTAGGGATTTGGGGATTTGGGATTTAGGATTTAGGGATGTAGGGTGTAGAGTTTGGAGTCTAGATTTTGCAGCGCTACCCTTTTGACGACAGTATCTGTCCGCAAAAAACAGTTCCAGCTACTCAGCCCTTTAGCTACCTAGTGCTTAGCAGCGAATCGGGGAGTTGATTCTTATATCCCCTATCATCACATACACCAACAACTCCCAAAACGGCCGAAGGTGTCTGCGGAGCATTTACACCGTAAGCTTGCTTGTTTCTATCTAGGAGAGGAGGTTGAAGGACTATACAGATCACCATGGAATGTTCCTCGTGAAGCAGTTCCTTAAATACCACTTCCCAGACTTCACTGGTTTTGTTGAGGCTCCTATAAGATCGATGAGCGTTTTGAAAAGAATCAAGGGTTGACATGGAGTTCCTCGCAGTATCTGAGTGCAGTTCCGCAATGTGTTCTTCTCTTGTCCGAAGTTCACTGTAGTTCATACGGCTTCTCTATTGAGGCGCTTGCAAGGAAACTTTCCTATTGGTAAGAGCCTCCACATAGACAGCTGCTCAAAGACGGAGTGTCAGATTAGTTGTTGGCGTACTCGAAAGTCAACACCCGGACATTTAGCTGTCGACCCCATGTTACGGTCACACAGGTCATTTCCTGGAGATACTTGCAGGATGGCTGTTTTTGCTCTGTACCCCGAAACCTTGTTGTTATGGGGACTCCTCAAAAGCTACACTTCCAAAAGGCCCTTATATAGACCCTGGTAACCCTTTATGGCTCCTCTAATCCCATTTTCAAGGTGCACCATTTTTGCGAAGCCCCAAATGAGAATTCTGTGCAAAAGTTTGGACCCCAACTTCTTGATTGTAAGTAGGGAATGGAGGAATCCTATCCTAGCCCCTCTACAACACCCCATAATTTAGTTGTTTCCATTTTGTCTTCCGGTCGTTACGTCTCTGCAGCAGCCAGCAAGCCTATATTGCATATATATATATATCTCTCTCTCTCTCTCCTCTCTCTCTCTCTCTCTCTCTCTGTGTCTCTCCCCGTGAGCCCCCAACTTCCATTTCGTTTTCCATTTATAGTGTTAAGCAGTGGAAAATCAAATTCAAGCTACTATTCAGGGTTTAGAGTATGGAAAGTCAAATGGCACAGCACATGATTCGCTGTGCCATTTGACTTTCCATACTCATAATCCTGAATAGTAGCTTCCACTTGACTTTCCACTCCTTAAACCCTACACCCTCAAGAGTAGCTTCTATTTGAGCTTGAGGGTGGGGCGGTCTGGGGTCCCAATTTTTAGAGTGCTTTTAAAGCGTTTGACGACATGTACATCTGTTTTTTGGGGGCTTAGAATTATGAAGAGTTTTTAGGGTCTCCAAAATACTCGTAGGACTGTATATAGCAAATTATCTTTGTATGTGGACTTGCCTGCTTCCAATTTTCCTAAGGCCTCACTCAAGCTTTCACAAACCTACATACGATTTCTAGATAATCCACTTAGGCCCTTGCCTAACCGCTAACATCCCTACATAACCCTCATATGTCCCTGTATTATCCCTCTTTATCCCTACATAGCTCCTCTACAGCCCTATATACCCCTCCCTTGACCCTAAATCCTAAACCCTATAAACCTTGAATCCTAAACCCTAAACTCTAAACCCTAATCCCTAAACCCTAATCCCTAAACCCTAAACCCTAATCCCTAAACCCTATACCCTCAACGGCTTCAACTCCCATGGTAAGGCCTCTTCGAATGCTGCAGCTCCGCTTCGGTTGGCAAACCCGAGTTCCTGGAGAAGGCGCCCAGCCCGCCTGAGTTGCTATGTGGGTCTTAGAGTTTAGGGTGTTGAGGTTTAGAGTTTAGGGTCTAGGGTGTTTAGGTTTCAGGGTGTACGTTTATAGAGTGTTTAGGGTTTAGGTTGTTTAGGGTTTAGGCTGTTTGAAGTTTAGGCTTTTTATGGTTTAGGGTGTAGTGTCTGTAGGGTTTAGGCTTTTTGGGGACAGAGAGAAGATATGACGGGTTTCACTTTAGTTCTGTCAGGTTCGCTTCAAAAGTGATATACAGGGGATATAAAAAGCTTTCTGTTTACTTCTGTTAGGTCCCCTTCCATTTAGAGGGGATATATAGGGGATGTAAAGTGTGGAGAGGTAGGTTTCCTGCAATTTGAAGGAGATATGAAGGCTTTCAGGGTTTGGTTGGATTAGGTTGCCTTCAAAGAGGTTACATAGGGGATATAAGGGTTTAAGAGATTCGCGTTTACGGCATAGTGCTTAAGGTTTTAGGGTTTAGGAATGAGTTACCAGAATGGAGAATCAAGTGGAAGAGAAAACTGATAATAAAATGGGAACTTGGGTGATAGGGGATAAAATACAAAGGACTAAGTCGAGCTACCATAGCATGGATCTACAACAAATGCTATGGGCTCCTTGTGGTGATAGCTCAGCTTAAGTCCTGAGCAGCAACCAAGTTGCTGGTGCCGAACGGGGAGGCGAAGGAGCATAGGTGTTGATGTTAAAGGCGATAGGCGATCGACAGAGTAATAGCCAATAACCAGCAACTATTGAGTTTACAGGCTATTACTATAGACATTCGGAGGTTCCAGCATTCGGGAGTTCTTGCGTATGTATTAAGGCATGAGTTTCCTTGTAACTTTGTATAGCCGTTTTGTCTTCCTAGGGAACTAGGGACACAGAGTGCCCACTGCGCCATGCTTAGAGGTGGCAGGTGGTTGGGAGGGCTACCTCGACTCAGCAAGGTAGAGAAACAATGGCCCAACACCTTTTTTAACAAAGCCCAAGAACTGCGACTTTTCTACATACTTTTGCTGGTTTAACTAGCCGCTGCCTAGAGTTTGGACTAAGACCCATTGAGAAATGTTTCTGGGTAGTTGGGAGGTCTAGGTGCTGCTTAGGCACTAGGGTGCTTTGGGTTTAGGGTTTAGGGGTGATTTTGAATCTGCTGCGTCGGGTTGAAGACTCTCCATGCATCACCAAGGGGGTTGGAGGGTTGAGGGCTTCAGGTTGGTCATCTCTCTAAGGATCAAGTATGATTTAGTAATTGCGTATTTAGAGTATTTATTGTTTGGTACAAGGAATTGTAGTACAAGTTTTGCGTGAGGACATGATTATTCGCTGCTTGAACGTTTAGGCTTTATGTGTGTAGGAACAGAAGCCCCAACCCCAACCCTAAACCCCGAGACCCCTAAACCCGAAACCCCTAAACTCTAAACGCCTAAACCCTAAACCCTAAACCCCTGAACTCTAGCCCGTTTTGCGCACATACCCTATTGCTTTAAACCCGCGTGTAATCTGGATCTATGGTCCTAGGCCCCCCGCCTGACCTTCTCGAGTTCTGATGAACCTCCTATTTCGTTCCTGTTTGGTCGTATGTTATCACCCCAAGCCCAAAAAACGATAGCAATCCCCCAAGACTGTGGTCTCCTTAGGAATTACGTTTAACCTTTAGTATAGTATAGCCCTAAGGAGTTATTAGCAATGATATTCTTATTATAGGCCTAAGGGGAAGACTAGAGAAAAGGACCTACATAAATAGCCCTTTGGTAGAGTCGAGTCAGCAACCTTAATCACAGTGGCTGAACGATGATGAACGATCTTCTGGTAGCCCCAAGGTGGCGGTTTAGGCTTTAGGGTTCAGGGTTTAGGGTTTAGGGTTCAGGGTTTAAGGTTCAGGGTTTAAGGTTTAGGGTTTAAGGTTTAGGGTTTCGGGTTTCGGGTTTAAGGTGCAAATTGCTTAATCCTGTAAAGGCCAACTTCTTGGGCAAATTAGAACCACATCGCCCGGCCTGCGCCCGAATGGTTGTTGATATGAGAACAGGTCCCAAACAGGATATTGTTATTGCTGTTTACCAACATTCTTCATTACTATAGTTATAGGCACTATAGCCTCTTTATTCCTAAGCCCTATAAACCTGAGTCCCTTACTTAACCCCAAGAGGCCTAGACCCTACATACCCTGTATTAAAATGGCAAAAGAGACCCACCAAGCAAAATCCTGAGCTTTCCCAAAGAGACATATACAAATTAATTTAGAGATACACGAAGGGTCCGCGTTTAAAGGATGATGAGTGTTATATGTGGATATATGCGATTTAAGAATTGGGTGATTGATATTCGGGTCCCTGTAACTATTATGATTTAAGGAAAATCTCTCAATGAACGGATATTTGGCTAGCTGGCTCCCTGCGCAGTCTCAGGAAAAGCTGATTTCCGCCCGCCCTGGGTCGAACTTGGCGCCAAGCTCCACAGGGAACCTGGATTTGCACCCCCATCGCCGGGGCAGGGCGAAGGATTGGATTGAAGGTAAAGGGTTTAGGGCCACTGTATTTGTAATTGATGAGTTCGTCGTTCTCTTCCCTGGAGGTATGAAGCAGCCGTGCTACAGGGGCTTACCCGAAATCTAAAGTTTTATTCTGAAGTCAGAACCATCTAGAAAACTGTCCCCTCATTCTCCTTCTCCAGATGCTGGAGAATTTACTGCTGGTAAGAGACGAAGCACTTGAGGAGTTTAGGGGTTAGATTTTTTGCTGCCAAGTCCAAATAATAAATCTAACGAGGTACTACCAACGCTGGCAAAGCGATCGGCGCCAACACGTCCGTGCAGCCGGATGCTGAGCGATCAGGGGCCTGAGTTGTTCTAGTCTGTAATTTGGGGCATGGCACCGTCCGCGTGTTGGTTAGAGAGTTGTCTGGGGCTTCAGGAGGCTGCGTTTGCAGGAAAGAGAGCTTGGAGTTTTCAATCTGGTGTGCAGGGGTCCCAGGATCCGCGCCACACGCTTACCTTACCTACTCGTGCTTGGCTGAAAACAGGGAATGGGCTATGAAGGCATCGTCGTTCCTGGGGATAGAAGTGGCGATTGCGTGCGGATCTGTTCCCCCTCCAGAAGCTCGAAAGGGCAAAGCGTTAAGTCCCAGGTTTCAGGTCGTGCATACAAAAAACTTGCGTGCTCCATTTTATTTTCCATTTCCTTGTCCAATTGATTCTTAATTATCTCCCTAAGCCCTACATAATCCGCATATATACCTCTTTAGTCCCTACTCTACACCCTAAACCCTTAACCCTTTATATCCCTATAGAACCCCTATATGCCTTTAAAGGTACCTAAAGGCAACCCTAAAAAGACTTCTGATTCTACGAGATGTCAGCTTTAACTCGAGGATGCCTTGAGAAGCCTCAAGTTCACTTGCTGGTGCTTAAGGGGGAGTGGAGGGCTTGGTTTAGAGTTAGGAGTTCGGGTTAGGGTTTAGGGTTTCCGTTTAGGGTTTAGGGTTTCCGTTTGAGGGAGTTAGGGGGTGAATATACAAACTATTACAAGAGGCTTTTAAGGGGGAGTAGTAGATCAGTTCATTCCCTCGCCCGCCTTTCAAGTATCAGTAAGTACACCCCATAAGCCCTGACTTAGTTGAAGATACGATTTCTTGCCACATCAGAAGTGTCCATGATACGTTCTAGTATTTTCGTTTTGATTTTTTCCATTCCCAAACCCTTCATGAGACTGTATATTTACATTGATATAGATATGTATATGCGCGTGAGTAGCTGAAAGCTTGTCTCAGGTTGTTTTTGTACATCCTGGTGAGACGGAACATGCTGCATGGTGCCTTGGTGTGGGGTTTGGAATTTAGGGTTTAAGGTTTTCAGCGGCTTGGGGTTACGGTTTGAGGTAGCTTGTTAGTTGACACACCTGCCTCACGTGTTTAGTGGCGTAAGGGTTTTGGCGTAGCCCAACCCCTACCATATTCATCAGAGTCATGCGCTCCCATGTTCAGGTTTGAGAGCAGCAGCGGAAAGACTATCCCCAATCATCCCCCCACCAGCATTGTTTTTGTCCTCATCATCCAGATTCACATCATAATGACCATCATGTTAGGGGTCTTAGGGCGGGAGCAGGGCAGACTATCCCAAGACGATCCCTTGTTAACTCGTTGGTAACCCCTACAAAAGCAGCGTACCTTCATGAAGATGATTTTGCTAGTGCTTAGTAGGGAATAAGGGAATGAGATCCCTACATAATCTCAATATGATATATTCCCCTTATTCCCTACTAACTCCCAGTAAGCGATAATTCTAGCCTTTCAAGCATGAGAGCTGCGCGCCTTAGGCTACCCTCCTCCCAACCCAAAAGGGGCCCTACCAAGACTACCACCAACCCTAAACCCTAAACCCTTTAAGAAAGGGGCTATAGCCAGATGGAGTTCCATATTCGTTGAGGGGAGTAGATCCCCACATTGGCATTGGCTTCCTGAAGATCAGCGTGCTTCGGCCAAGGCTTGCCAGGTAATGGATGTATAGTCCTGAAAGCTTTGCCGCAAAATGGTGTGTAAATTAGAGGTCCCTTTCTTGGGGGCACTCAAAAAGGATCATAGGATATAAGGGTGTGTCTCGAGGAAACTACCCAAGATTACCTTAGGCCCGGCCCGGCTCTAGACACAGCTCAACTGCGTCAGAGTTGGCTGTTCTAGCGCATACGAAAGCATCTGCTCGTAGCTAACAGTCCGAAATCTAGGAAGGGCAATAGCAACAGCAACACCCATGGCCATGGCAACAGTAATAGTTCTAGTAAGAGTAATAGCCCCAGTGATGTTAATACAGTAGATACCTATAACAAAGTATTTCATATTAGTAGCTTCGTTTCCTTGTCATTGAGGAGAGTTCCAGGCCTAGACTGCGGAAAGCATCATGTCCATCCTGCTCCATGTAAGCATGCTGAGTGGCAAGGCCACTTCTATTGAAACTGAAAGGGATGCCGATATTGACGAGCTCAGGCAACGTGCACAGACGGCTCTATCAGTTGGCAAGGGTAGACTTCTTGACTCAAGAGGTAAAGTGCTAAGTGGACCAAGGACCATCAGAGAATGTTGCCTGCAAACTGACGATGTGCTGACCCTACATGTACAGCCAGTGAGGATAGCGGTGGTCGACGGATACAAGCTCACCACATTTGCTGCCATCCTAGGCGATGGATCTGTGGTCACCTGGGGCAGACTTGCTTGCAGTGGCACTGTATTGGATCAGTTGCGGAATGTGCAGCAGATTCAAGGCTGTCGTAACACTTTTGCAGCTGTACTTGCCGATGGATCCGTGGTTACCTGGGGCGATGCTAACTGGGGTGGCGACCGCCATGCTTTGCGAGATCAGCTGAGGAACGTGCAGCACGTTCAATCCAGTTTCTGTGCTTTTGCAGCCATCCTTACTGATGGATCCGTGGTTACCTGGGGTCATGCTGCAGAGGGAGGCGACAGCAGTGCTGTGCAAGATCAACTGAAGAATGTGCAGCACATTCAAGCTAATTATCGTGCTTTTGCAGCCATCCTTACGGATGGATCCGTAGTTACCTGGGGCGATGCGGGCTGCGGTGGCGACAGCAGTGCTGTGCAAGATCATCTGAGGAATGTGCAGCACATTCAAGCTAGTCATCGTGCTTTTGCAGCCATCCTTGCTGACGGATCCGTGGTGACCTGGGGTGATGCGTGGTACGGTGGCGACAGCAGTGCTGTGCAAGATCAGCTGAAGAATGTGCAGCGGATTCAAGCTAGTTGGTTTGCTTTTGCCGCCATCCTTACTGATGGATCCGTGGTTAGCTGGGGTGATGTTGCCTGCAGTGGTGACAGCAGTGCTGTGCAAGATCAATTAAAGAATGTGCAGCACATTCAAGCTAATTGTCGTGCTTTTGTAGCCATCCTTGCAGACGGGTCCGTAGTTCCCTGGGGGGATGCGGGCCATGGTGGCCACAGCAGTGCCGTGCAAGATCAACTGAAGAATGTGCAGCACATTCAAGCTAGCTATCAAGCTTTTGCAGCCATCCTTGTAGATGGATCTGTGGTGACGTGGGGCCATCCTGACTGCGGTGGTGACAGCAGTGCTGTGCAAGATCAGCTGAGGAATGTGCAGCACATTCAAGCTAGTCATCGTGCTTTTGCAGCCATCCTTGCAGACGGATCTGTGGTGACCTGGGGTGATGGGGGCTGCGGTGGCGACAGCAGTGCTGTGCGTGATCAGCTCAAGAACGTGCAGCAGATTAAGGGCTCTGAAGCAGCTTTTGCAGCCATCCTTGCCGACGGATCCGTGGTCACCTGGGGCGATGCCCACAATGGTGGCGACAGCAATGCTGTGCAAGATCAGCTGAGGAAGGTGTATCATTATTGAACCTTTGCTTGCTCTATTGCAGCCATCCTTGCAGATGGAAACGTGGTAAGCATGTGCACTGCTGCCTGAGACGGCAGTTGACAGATGGCTTTTCATCAGTATGGCCTCAAAGTATGCAGGAGAAGTTCAGATTTGGCCCACAGGCGTGGTGGCTACCCGGCGCCGCGTATTTTACGCAAGTGGGGATGCGTGATTTTGTGTTATCCGTCATCGCCAAAGACCCCCTTTAAGCGATGAATCGGCAGACAAGAGTTTCAGAGAAGGAAGGATTGAGAGTTGAAACATCTCCTTTTTGCTACTGCTAAGACTACTATTCATCAGTATTCTTGCGGTAACTATTGCTATGGCTAACGCTATGACTCTGCCTCCTACATCTGCCTGGCACTGGGCAAAACGCGCTTGATGGCGTAGACCGAATGCAAGATGTTGAACGACGAAATAAAGATCTTGGCCCGCCGAATAGCCTAGATTTAAGATCATCAAAGCCTTGTTTGAACATATTACTTTTCCGTCGCTATGGTTATGATGCAGTATGTGGCTGTCACAAAGAGCCTTTGCTTCAAGAACCTGACACCTTGAGTGGGGCCACAGGTACAACGCTCTGGCAGTTCGGCTTGCCTCCGTGGGGTGTGTGCCAGCAACCCAGACCCTTAGGGGGACTGAAGGGCTCAGGGTTCAGGGTTTATGGGTTTAGGGTTTAGGGCCAATTTCAGATCTCTTTCCGTTGTTGCCTGTATCGCAGCGCTTCGGCAGCATGGGCATTGGAAAGTCACTGAGCTTCAAAAGGCTTATGTGAGCCATAGTCTAACCTCCGAGTATCCCCCTCAAAAACCCCATATTCCTCGCCTATTTAATCCCTTATATAACGCCCTTCCAGGAGTTTAGACTACACTTCATGTGATTTGGGACTGTTTTCTTCGTATGGGGGTTTCCTAAAATTAGTGGTACCTTTTAGGGGCCCCTTGACCAAGGAATATGGCATTTTAGGTTTATATTGGGGTCCCTTGTTTTGGCAAACTTCTATATGCTGGTGTCCATTGCCGATCGCACTATTCCAGTCGTCACCATGGTTAAAGTGTCTAGGTTACCGGAACCCGTGTGTCATGTTCATGAAATTGTCAGTACACAGGGGAAGCAAGCTGACCCATGGTAAGACCGAAGCGTGAGAGGCCATTCAAATCATTAGCCTGTTTTTTTGCCTGCGGCATAGGCTTCTGACGGCATGTGGGCAAATGTCTAAGCGAGAATGTCCTCTACAAATAACTAACCTAAGTGCACTATGTACGAAGGGCAGGGACATCCTCAAACTTCCATGTGAGCTGTAGTCTAAACTGCTTAAAGTGGGTTATACAGGGATGATACGGGGGACTAGTAGAGGGGTTATTAAGGGGGATACTAGGAGTTTGGACGGTGGCTCATGTTAGCTTCGGGGAGGCTAGGGTGCAAGATTTTGGGTTGGCTGCGTGATGATTCATGGGATGCAAGGATCACATTTTTCAGGTTGGGGTGATGAAATGTAGGATTTTCAGGGCCCGCCCTTAACCCTGAAACCTTTAACCCCGCTTCCTGAAACCAACTCTGTGACAAGAGCCACCACGCCCAGAGGGACTCCAGTCTCTAACGTCGCTACTAAAGAACTTCAAAAATTACAAGCCGTAGGTGCCTCGCAGTTGTCGATTCGGACTGTTTCCAAAGGAGACCCCATCTGGGCATTTTCGATTGCTGGAGCCCCCTTCATAGGGTTTAAGGTTTAGGGACACCCCAAAGGAGCATCCCTAAGTTTACCCACCCCCCCCCCTATTTGCCGGCAGCATCTTTGTGTTACGTGCTCATTCAAGGTCATAGCATCCGTATAAATACTTCACAACTGCAAGATTACTGTTATTTACAGTGAAACAAGATACTAGCGAATGCATGCCGGCACCCATAATAACGTTCATTTCGACCACACCCACAACAAGTGAGTCCATGCCGGCACCCATAATGACGTTCACTTCGACCACATCCACAACCACAAAAACACTGCTATACGCAGCACATTTTAATGAGCGGGCATTTGGCGCGGGCAAATAGAGGGGGGGGGGCATAAGTTTAGGAAACTCCCATCTTCACTTAAGCACGAGGCTCCAGTATTTGCTATCTAGGGTTGTCACCCTGTGCGATCCCAGGCAAAAACTCCATGGAAAGCTATGAGCTGTAAGCTACTCTAAACTCGAAATCCTCTACCCGAAACCCCAAGCCCTGAAATACCATGAACCTCATCCTGATGCTGATGCAAAGTTCGCCTATAATCTTGTGGAGAAAGGTATCTCAAACAGCCGCATCTAGGCCTTCCTGCCATTATCCATGGGAAGCTGAATCGCTGCGTACGCAAAAAATGCACCTGCTGGCCTCCTATAATCCTATTCAAACCAAAAACGCAGGTTTTTTGTGGATCGCAAGGGCCCCTTCACTGCATCCTTCTTTTTGCAAGCTCAAGGACCTTCGCCTTGGACGCACAGGGCTTTGGGCAGTCGGATGGGGCACGGGGGTACTTCGAAAGCTTCCAGGACAGAGTGATGAGTGAGTTGCTGTGAAGGAACTATTCTTAAGTTGCCAAGTGGGGTATGCATGTATTACATATACATATATATACATATATAGCAAGGAATATGGTTCCCCTAGTATGGTAGCTTAATGGAAGTTACTCAACAGCAAGTCAGTAGAGTCTTCATGAGAACACATTCCAGCTCTCCTTCAAAAAGCCATAGGGCTAATAATGATCTCGCATAAGGAGTGGGGCGTCCCCAAAAGGGGTGGTTCCTTAGGGTGGTACTTATTCCCATGAAGTATAGTTTTTAAAAGGGATTCAGTGGGTCAGGCTTGCGATCTCCCGGGTAAGTTGAAGGTTTACATTCATGCGCTACGGTCATGGGCTTCCGGGCTACCCCTCCCTATACTACCCACCCGCAATGTTCTCCCTTAATCAGCCTTATTTGGGCATTAGCAGGGTTATTTCAGGGGGACCTTGGGGCTGGTATACGGGGGGCGTAGACTTTCGGCACGCCATGATAGATTGAAAAGCGCCAACCTAACCTCTTCAGCATTTGTAAGTTCACGATGTGTGGGAGGAAATCGTGGATGACTTCGTTGGCTTCGTCCGGGCAAAGCGGGCAGAGGCCCATACCCCCCTGGACTAATTCGATCTGATCTCGCAGCAGGTCACATGAGAATCTTTCTCAAAGCTCGGAAACTAGTCTCCGTAGGGACCATGTACGACGATACAAGGCTTCTTTGATGTAGCAAATATCTGACACCGTTGTGAACGAATTTGGCTGGTTTTTCGTGAGCTCACAGCATTGGGATTGAACTGGTTGTGTCGGGTGTGTTGAGACGTGTTGCGCCTTTCTCAGTCCTAGTTCCCTGAGGAGGACTACTGTCTACTGATTGCCGCAGGGTTGGGGGGAGTAGGTTTAAGTTCCATGTTATAAGGATGTATGCAATAGTGGTTCCTTCCATGTTACAGAGAACCATTGCTTTTTTCACCCACTCCTAGAACCCAAAACCCAAACCCTGAACCGTTTGGTTATTGAGCGGAAACGTGGCCTCACACAGCTTTGACTGAACACTGCTAGCCAAGGGTTTAGGCTTTAGTAGGTTTGGGATTTAGGGCTCGAAAATGCTTAGGGCATATTGTAGATAGGGATCATTCTGGCGTACACTCCCCCACTCTTCCTTCCTGAAGCAATAGTACGAGTCCAAACTGGCAGGTCTGTCAGTCCTAGTCCACCTACGTATACCTGCTGGCGGTTAAGAGGGAAGGAAGAAATGGACACGTACAAAGGGGTTATGGGTGTGTGTAGTATGTAGGGCTTAAATAGGCAAAAAAGACTGTTGCATCTTCGTGCGCTAAAATATACGGAGGCCCATCGTAGATTTTTGGAAGAATGTATCTATGATACTGGAAGCGCACATGTTCTTAGCGATTTATAACTTGCATCTGGCCCCCATTCAGCAAAATCTATAATAGCGGTGGCAACATAAGGGCTGTCTATAGGTATAAAAGGATTATTCTCGTGCTGTTCCTGAGTGGAGGCGGTACAAGGTAATATTCTTGCCTTCTAACGACTTTCCACAGAAGTGATTTCTCCCATATAGGTTATAAGCCCTAATTGCCTGTGATCTGCTTTCTAGATTCTACTATCTGCATGGAAGAGCTACATAGGCCGTATCTGAGGGTACCTGGTAACTCCCCACCTGCACATGCGCTGAGTTACTTGTTAAGGACTTCGGATTCCGGGTTTAGGGCCTAGGGTTTAGGGTTTAGAGTTTAAGGTTTAAGGTTTAGGGTTTAAGGTTTAGGTAGCCTCCAAGAAGCAGTGGCTCACGTCTTTGACCAAGCAATCTAGTACCAAGCTCCCCAAGCTCCCCTAGGCCGCAAGGTTTCTAAAACAGCCTGGTGCACCTAAACCCTTAGCCTCCAGACCCTCAACCTTCAACCCCTGAGCCCTAAACCCTAATCCTCCAGCCCTAAACATGGAAATCCCGCTTAGAAGCGGCCCACGCCCGTTCTGAAGCTCAGGTCAGTGACATTTTATTTGGGGGTATGAGGGCCCACAATACAATATAGAGTAAGATTACATCCCTTCCTTGCGTCCAGTATTTCATAACTAGAACAGGTTTCAATGATCCCATGTTCCATTTCTTTCACTTGATTTTCGGTTAGCTATATCTACATATATACCCCAAACCTCAAACCCTGAGCCCTGAATCTTAGTCGGTTCAACAATGAGAAATGCTACTTTCAAGTGTACCCCATGTAATTTGTGTTGATGCTTTGTTTGGTGGCTTTCTCATTGTTCTAGATTTAAGGCTTCGGGTGTAGAGAACAGGTTACGTCGCTTTGGGCCGAAGGGAACAACAGTACACGCCCTTAATCTTGACAGGTTTCCGCACGACAAGGCCGAACGCCTGGCATTGTCATAATTGCGAAGGCAGCTGGGTTTTTGATGTAGTGCGAGGGGCTTGCTGAAGCACAAGTTGTGGATCGTTGAAGATTCTTCGATTCTTCTGTAAGAAGGCCAATCTGATTGCGCGTATAACATCACGTGCATACGCACATGTCTATGTCGTATGTTTAGTTGTACACGCTGTACACATAGAAAAACGTGTTCATGCAGACTGATATGCATTTTGGATTCGTAAACCTTAAGCACTGTGTTGATGTGTTTGGAACTTTCGTGTGAGTGCTCGGAGAGCAGGGCTTGGCATTCCAAACTTCGCTGACGTCGGTCTTTCAGCCCGAAACCTCAGAGCTTTGGAGCATCATGTACTGACCTAGACGCCAGCGGCTTTATCCCGAACTCGGGCGACAAACATGAGAGCAAGACTAATGCAGTCTGTCTGTCACACGCTACCGACTCACTGCACTTAGGATTTGAAAGCTAGGAGATAGTTTTCAGGCTCTAAAATTTCAAGCCTAAACCATTCGTGGATGCAGACAACACTGGTGCTTCGTAGGGAATGGGGGAATGGGTTATGGGGATGATTACTGAGGATTATCTAGGGACTACAGTACCTGCAAGTCGTGCGGTTTTGGTGATGTTGATCTTCCCCTCCCGGGTGCCTATCAAGAAAGAAGTTGTATAGGAACACTCCCATCTCAATCCGCACGTCCAGACCAAAACCCTATAGATCCTAACCATACGGCAGGTCAGTGCCTCAGAATCAGTTCCCTCTGCTCGAATCCTGGATAGGGTCCCCAACCAACCCCTTCGATACGTTCCTTCGGACATTGTTCATGTACAGGTAAGGCTGATCAGGCCCGCATTAGGACAGAACCTAGGGAGGCAGTGTAGGATTGGTTAGCCAAAGGGGATGCTGGTTCACAAACAGGCAGAGGGTGGTGTCAGCATGGCGGCACGGAATGGATTGCAAGACGAATGTCTGACCAGTTGGCTTGAGCCAGTAGCTTCTGGGGGGGTACGCAGTGTGTGATGAATTCTTGACAGTAGCTTGACCAGACTCCTAGCCAGGGACAGGAAGCACAAACGACTCACAAACAAGCTGCATCACTGCTCCTTCCCCCCAAACCTCGGACTTTAAAGAGTGTCCGTGGAACATGTGTGTCAGTACCTGGCAAAGAAACAACTCATGTTTCATCGACACTTGGAATCTTGAAGCCTGTTCTAAGCTGATTGTAGGACGATGTTAGAGGAGCTTGTATGCTCTACGCCCAACCTCAACCCTCAAGTCTGTAGTAGTTTCAATTTCATTGTCCATTTGATTTTCCATTCAACTCTCCACGTATTGGTACCCCTATCGTTTTTCCACTGCTGCTTACTACAACCACCACTACTACTGCTAGTACTACGCGATTAACTATACTTAATTATTCTTCATCGTGCTAACAGGAATGCTGTTCACTATTACACCACTAAGCCCTTCTCAAGCCCAGTCCTTCCCCTGTCGAGCAGGTGTAGGGTTTATGGCTTAGGGTTTGATCAACACATAAAAAGGCGTTGACAGAGCTTGCAATGGAGAGCTGAAGCAGAGCCTGGCACATGTAGCGAGGCAAGGCATGGGTCTTTGTTTGTACGGCATGTGGTGTCTCCAACACTTGAGAGTGTCTTCTTGGGGTGCCCATCGTAAGAGGTATAGCATATTAGAGTCTATTGTGGGGCCCTCTTATTCATGCACGCTACCATTTAGTTTTTAAAGAAGTGGGGTTTCTTCACTAACGGGCCTAATGTAGGGGGGACCGTATGGTTCTGTGATGTATTTATACCGGATTAAGGGTTTGAAGGAGCCCCGAACGTTCAACTACGCGAGGAAGATGGGTATCAGCACTACGACGATTAGTTTTAGATAAACATGCAGTGCCTTTGGACAGGGAGCCTTGAACTAGGACTCTAAGGCTCTGCATTTCAACTCGGAATGATTCAATGTTTCTCCCTCGTAACCAGACCCCCTAAAGGATCCCAAAAATTGAACTTCCCCAACATGAGCCCATTACTACATTGGGGAAACAAAGGGATTTCTAGTGGGTTCTACTTTTTGGATCCTTTAGGGGGTCTAGGTAAGCAACTGTGGCAGATGATCCGGAGCTAAAGTGACCTTCTTGAAGTCCTTAGGTCCATGCGAAGGTGCACGAGAAAGTCAGGTGCAGTTGCATTGGCTGGAGTGCTGGGTCACTTGTGGATATGGTGCAGGCCTTTGGCGGTTCCTATCATAATCATTAGGGAAGTACTTGCGGTTCTGTATGGGGTCCCCTCAACCCTAAACCCCTAATTAGTGATGAACCTTGAACGCCGGTCATCTTTGGCTTTTGGGTAAACAGTCCCTCATCTTTGGGTTACAATAGCGTACTACCCTCCCAAAATTAACAGGAAACCCCATGCAGCACCCCCCTTTTTAAAGGATTGCAGCCGAGAAGAGACCCCTTCTCAGCTTGCAAGTAAGCTTGGGGGAGTGTACTTCGGGTATAGAACCTGGCTTTCCAGGAAGGTCTTGCGCAAGCCCTTGAATTCCAAAGCTGTGAACTGAAGAGTTGACCCTCTCTCTAAGCCCTACCCAGGCCCCCTAAAGGATCCCAAACATGGAACTTCCCCAGTATGAACCCATCATTACATTGGGGAAACTAGGGGATTATTAGTGGGTTCCAGTTTTTGGGATCCTTTAGGGGGTCTGGATAATGGTTCCGGGCTTAGGGTTTGGGGCCTCCAGCCCAGCTGTGAACCCCCCAGATGCCAAAAGTCCACACAGCTAAAGCACAGAACTAGGCTTCTAAATAGGGTTTAGAGGTTTCAGGTTAAAAGAGGGTCTTGGGGTTTAGGGTCCCCAAGCTCCAGCAACTTGGAGTCCCAAGGCCGAGTCGATACAAAGCAAGCTCTCTATCCTAAAGCCTGAACCCTAAAGAGGGTTTAGGGTTTATGGTTTAGAGTTTAGGGCTTAGGGTGTCCTTCAAGACTCAGCCCGTTCCGGGAAGTTGATGGTGGATCACATATCCCCATTTCAAAACCTCTAACATTGTAAAGCTTCAGCCCTCAACCCTACACCTTGCCTAATTTCATAGGACTTTAGGGTACTTCACAGGTTCCCCTCTAGACTACCCCTCCAGGTAGCCCCTTAAGTACGTTGGCCTAAGGATAGTGAAGAGGGTTTAGGGTCTAGGGTCAATTAATTACCTAGGGCTATTCAGGGCTAATCAAGGATTAACCTTTCATCAGAGTTTCGTGCGGAAACCCTAAGCTCTAAAGCCCTAAAACTCTAAACCCTAACCCCAAACCAAACTCTAAACCCTAAACCTTAAAACTTGAAACCCTAGACCCTAATGCAGGTGGATGCTGTGCAGCCGCTGTAACGTGTATCCTGTCAGCTCACGAAAAGGAGCACCTCGACAGACCGTAGAGCATAGTGTTCCCAGACCCCCTGAAGGATCCCAAAAATGGAACCCACTAATAATCCCCTAGTTTCCCCAATGTAGTAATGGGTTCATATTGGGGGGGTTTGCATTTTTTGGGATCCTTTAGGCGGTCTGGGTTTAGGATTTATGATGTAAGGTTTATAGGGTCTAGGGAACAGGGTTAGGGCTTTAGATTTAGCGTTCAGGCTTGAGAGAATAAGGTTTAGGGTTTAGGGTCCTTTTTGGGTGTATAGGGTGATGCGTGGGTCATACCCCCCACGGAAGCTGTCCTTAAAGGGGCACGTCCCATATTGGTGCTTGTTACTGATGGGGGAATGACCCCTAAGTTATATGGGTTCATATACGGGTAAACAGGGATGATTAGGGTGGAGGGTTTGGGGCTTAGGGTTTGGGGTTGGGGTTTCGCATTTGGGTTTCAGGCTTTGGGGTTCCTGGGGATTGGGATTTAGGGCTTCGGAGGACGAAGGAGATCTTGCACCACCTCGCTTACTCTGTACCTGAAGCAAGGCAGTGTTCTCTGTATGGGCCAGCAGTCCACATTTACTCCAAGAAGTAAGACTCAGGTGATGTCGGGATGTAAGAGTTTGGTGTTTGGGGCCTAGATTGTAGATTCGAGCCTTTCAAGCAATTTGTGTTTCCCTTACGGAAAAACTTAGGCCCGCCAGACGTCTTGCTTTGGTCTTACCCTGGCTCTATTGGTTTCTGGGTACACATGGACTCTGATTTGGGTACGTTCTGAGGGCTTGAGCCCCTACACCCTAAGACCTAAACTTTAGGCTTCAGCTGTGCCCTGAACACTCCCTCTCTACTACCCTGGCCTCCCTACATTTCCGCTGGATTGGCTTTGACCAGCCTTAAATAAGTGGGACCTTGGGATAGTGTAGAAGGACTGTTCAGCAACCCATGAGTGGATTGCATAGTAATAGTAAGTTCACGTGGAGGGGCGAAAGTCTGAGAGGTGTGTTTAGGTTGTAGGTGTGCAATGTAGAAGCCTGAAGACGTACCAAAAAGATCCCTTAAACGTCCTCATATAGTGTACCTCGAAGCCCCACTCTATCCTTTTTGGGCCCCTACATTCTATGCGCATATACTCTCACATACATGACTGGAGACTTGACTTGCATGAAGGAAGGGGTGGTAAGGGTCGTCGGGCGGAATCATGAATCGCGTGACCAGCAGGTAAACCCACATAAGCCCCCTTCGCATTCCAGGCTACATGTCACGCTCCATGTTTGTTTTTTCCAGTTGATTCTGTTATTCTAAAACGCTTCCATCTCATTTTCCATGTTCTTCTCCATTTGGTTGTCCACTATAGCCCCTAAGAAATCCAATTCCTATTATGGATTACACTTGGCTCGCCTCCACACATTGGATCCCCACTGCAAAACCTGGTACCAACCGCCAAATACGTGTTGGGGTTGGGTTTAGGGTCCATATAGTCCTGATATCGTTCCCCATGTGATTCTAACAGGTCTACCAAACCATAAACCCTAGACCCCTAGCCATCCGAGACTTCCTATTCTCAGGACCAATACATTGTGTTTTTGAGCTGTTGTCCTTTTTGGGGATTCCCAGTGTTAAATATCTACTGGTATACCGGGCATCCCCCATAAGGGATGTAATTGTGTGCGATTTAGCAAGAGGACCCGCAATTCAAAGTAACTTGCATGTGCAGCGACAAAGCTGATGTTCACGGTCCTGGTCCAGTACTCATGGTGACCACAAAGCAGGCCCGCAAAGGAACAAAAGCCTTGCCTTCCATGTGAAAAACATGCCAACATGTCTGAGACGCCAAAACTGCAAGTGCCTGAGCCCAAAACTACAGAGCCTCAGCCCTCTGAGCAAATTTAGGCGTACCTTTTTGGGGGTCCCCATAATCAGGACTCTGGTAAATAAGGGCCTATATTGAGGTCCCCCTATGTGGGGAAGCTTGAGGAAACTAGCATATGAATGAATGAACAAATAAGTAAATAAGTATATGTATACACATATATCATATCTATATATATATATATTTGTATATATATATACATATACATACAACGCCTAGAACAACCCTCCTTGTGAAGTTAGGTGGCCGCTGGCTTGTGCTGCAACCGCTGCCCAGACCATGGGCCCTGGTGCCCACTCTGCAGAAATACGGGCTTGGGTTATCAAGGGATGAAGAAGCCTTATGTAGGGACATATATATATATACATGTATATATATATACATCTATGTGTGTATAAGTATATAGATATGTGTACATCTATATAGAGGGAGTGTAACGAAAATGGAAGCTACTTTGTTGTTTTGGGTTTAGGCGTTGGGGCGCAGGGTGTTGGAGTCCGAAGCCTTGAATCCTAGACCCTAAGCTGTAGGGTTTTTTCGAGATTTGGGTTTGGGTTTTGGTGTTTGGGGCCTACCTTGGGTTAAGGGATTGATAGGGTTTGGGTTTAGGGTTTGGGAGTTTGGGTTTGGGAGTGGTCACATTGCTGCAGCAGCAGGGGGGGAGCAGACTCCAGTTGCTGACGAATCCTAATCCTTTGCCCTCGCCTTCAACCCTTTATTAACCTTACTTAGACCCAAAACCCAAAACCTAAACAGCGCGTAGATGCATTGCTAAACATGGAGAATCAAATGGGAAAGAGAATAGGAAATGCAATGGAAATCATGTACCCCTACATTACATCCTAAACCCTAAACCCAAAGCCTGGCGGACCATGTCACCCAACCTCACTCAACCCCAAACCCCATGACAGAAATTGATATCCAGAACACAAGACGCTATGTCAGAGTTGAGTTGAGGGAGTACTCGTCTTGCCATTGTTATGACTCTGCTTTCTCCTGTACCTTTACACAACAGATACTTTAGGAACTACATTCTTTTGGGTTTGTTGGTTATGTGAAGATATGCAAGGACTCGTCCATCCCTGGAAGCACTTTGGGTATGTAGAGAGAGTTTTTCCCAACATGCCCTATGGAACCCCTAGTAGGGAACCCTGTCAGAATTTGCCTCTTATCCATGTACATCCCCCCTATCTCGAAGAATCTCCAGAACTCTGCATCCTATATCCCCTTACAGAGTATCTAGGGGTACCAAAACCTCTACAGAATTTCTCCGACCAGGTGCAGCAGCCGGACCAAGGAGGCTAAGCAGGCGAGACCCGCGAAGCGGCTGCCAAGCAAGCAACACGGCGGGTCTAGGGTTAAAGGCAGAAGGTCGGTGAACGTCAGAAATATCATATATAGATATATAGATAAATGTATAGATACTTATATATATATATATATATTCCGATTCCCCTTATTAATTACTGTTATGATAGAGGAAAGTCGAATACCCAAAGCCCCACTGCTTCGGCCCCTGCATTGCTTTCAGAGTCATGTCCAGGTGTGGCGGCTGGGTAATAGGGTTTAGGGTTTTGGGTGGTAGCTGGGCAATAGGGATAAGGATTTCTCTGAGTAACGGGCTAGGTAAATGCCAGAAGCCCGAAGCCCTGCAACCCGCAATGAAACCCCTGCAAAGCGAAAGCTTGGCAGAACCCCGCACGTCTGTCCTTTAGGGACACAAACTTTCGGATGGGAAGTTGACAAAATTCGCCTTACAAAAATTCTGAGGCAGGCTCATGGAATTTCCTCATAATCCCCATGAAGGCCCCCCAAACCCTAAACCCTCACATATAAGGCCTCCGAATGCCGTGCTGCCGCCTTGCAAGCGCGCAAAGGGCCAGGAAACCGGGTCAGGGGTGTGGCTATCGCTACAGGATGCAAGAAAGAGGGGTGTCCCATCATTAGGGTTTAGGGCTTAGGGTTTATGGCATATGGGGACTGTATAGGGAGATCTCGGGTTCAGGGTTTAACAAAATTAGGCATCCCGTCATTGGGGCCCCTGTATCTATGTATGGAAACTAGCAAATGGAACCTCCCAACATGGCAGATTGAGGAATTCTACAGAGGGGCTGGGTAGTTTGAGTTCGAAGTCCAAGGGCTTAGAGTTGAGGGCCTCAAGCTAAAACTGGAACCCCATTAAGCAAGGCAGTAGTCTCTGTAGGGCCACTTCTTGGGGGTTCCATGTTGGGTCGCTGGAGGGCATCTAGTTTAGGGTTGAGGGTCGACGCTTTTTGTTTAACTTTAGTGATTTTGGGGTCTAGGATTTAGGATTTGACTACTACTACTACTACTACTACTACGACGACTACTACGACTACGACTACTACGACTACTACGACTACGACTACTACTACTACTACTACTACTGCTACTGCTACTGCTACTTCTGTTCCTGGTACTGCTTATTTTGTCACGATTACTATTACCACTGCACCGCTATCGCTATCATTATGAAGTATTAGGTGCCCACGCTAAGGAATACCTAAACCCCTAAACCCCAACCACTAAATTAAACCCTAACCCCTAAACCCCTAAGACCCCAAACCCCTAAACCCCTAAACAATACACCCTAAACGTCCTTGGTTCACACGGTCGCAGGACGTTCCGCGCTCAGCCGACCCGCCGCCTGTGGCGACCCTCGCGCCACAGCAACTGCCACAGCTTGCCTGCAGCGAGGCACAGGGTTTATAGAAGCTATAGTCTAAACTTCTTAAGGGGGGGGGTTATATAGTTTATGGTCTAAACTCCTTAAAGGGGGGTTATATAGTTTAGGGTCTAAACTCCGGAAAGGGGGGTATGTAGGGTTTAGGATTTAGGGTTTATGGTTTAGGGCTCTTCCAAGTGGGCTATATAGAGTTTAGCGTTTGGGGTCTAAACTCCTTGAAGGGGGGTTATGTAGGGGATTCTACAAGGACCTAGGAGCTGTAGGGTTTAGGGTTTACAATCCAGAATTGGTAGCTCACCGGCTTTGAGAGCTGAAGGAAACTAGGTTATGAGAAACTGGCCCTACATTTAGTGACCCCAAGATGCCAGCCTAAAAGTCCTAAACCCTAAACCCTAGTCTCTAAACCTGGTACGGGACCCCAACTCTGGCACACGCCCAACCCACAAACCCCCAAAAACTCCAAAATGGACCCTCACCCCCAACAAAAGGCCCCAGTACTGCTGCGAAGAAGCTAGGCTCCTTTGCCCTTGGTATTCTTAGTCCACCTTAAGTAGATAGAATATAGGGGTATATGTTGATCTTAGTATAGCATACCCAAAGCCCTATTCTCTCTATTTGAGGGGGACCATAGGAGAAAGGGGATCACGGAAGGGGATTTTGGATCCTCTGGCGGTTGGGAAGCTGGGCACGCGGCCAGAAGCTCGAGTTTGGAGTTCACACGGCTGGTATGAACAAAGCCGAGTATTACCTGCAAAGCATGGGCTTGAACACCCCTTCGTGTAATGGGTGGTTGTCAAAATTATGGTCCCTTTTTGGGTCCCTATTATAATACGACACCTAATATTTAGGGTACTCAAAAAGGGACCATAATTTTGACAACCACCCTAATGATTTCCTATAAGACCTTATACAAACCCCTGCTTTTCTTGTGCTCAGATGACTTTTCAATGAGAAAATAACAGCCCTTTGTGTAATCATTTCCTATAAGACCCTATACAAACCCCTTCTAAAACTCAGCTCTCATGTCTATTTTCTATCCAACTGATTCTTTACTACACGGCTGGTAGATGACAGCACCCTGCCGTCGCTGCGTTGACAGGTGAGGAACCTCTCCGAAGAGCTACGAAAAGCCAAGGAATTTGAGGGGTTAGAAGGTTTTACCGGGGGTGCTGGTTTAGGTCAATAAATACCTTTCTTTTTGGGGGGTTGGAATTTTGCCTCGACGTGCGAGTGTGTGAACATCTCCGCGGAACAGAAATAGATAGGTAGACATGAGACATGCTTCATTGAAGAACAGTACTGGGGCATGTCGCTTGTTTTCTGTTGCCCGCTTCCTCTAGTAAAGTCTACACCCAGTGGCCGTTGCATTGACACTTCCTCTAGTAAAGTCTACACCCAGTGGCCGTTGCATTGACAACCTATTACTAGAAATGCCATGGATGTTGACAGATGACACTAGTAATGGGATTCATGTCCAGTGGGACGCCCCCAGAATTCCTCCATGATCCCGATTTCTCCCTGGGGGCCCGAGGGGTACCTCTAGGAAGCTTGCAGGGCTCAAACAGTCCAAAAGGTTCGAGCCTTTAAGAAAAGAAGGGTACCTGCATTTGGACAAGCCCCCATAACCATCAGGAGAAGGGTGCCCAAACGCTGCTACTCCGACTCGATATTCTTCTTTTTCATTGGCATATTTGCCTGCGAAGCTTTTTATCGGGTAGCTTTTGCTTTGGGGCAAAGATCTGAAGGGGTCTTATCATAAGCTCATTCTTTTAAAGTTGGTTTACTAGCCCTGAACCCTGAAACCCTGAACATCTAATCATGAGTTGGAGTCTGTGGTGAGCAAAATGCTGAAGAGCCCGAATCATGTAGGGTCTCCAAACATGAAGGGTCCCTTTCTTTGGAGTTTCCTATGATGAGGGCCATGGGCCGTCGCCAGAAATTTGGACCCTGATTTCTCGAAACGCCCATATCCTTCATGCAAAGTATTAAGCTTAAGCCCAGCAACATTATAAATCCTGGACCACGAAAGCGGACGGAATCCCTATCTCCAACACTAGCAGAAACGCTCCTCACCTAAACCCTAAACCCTAAACCCTACCACAAGTTTGTAGGATGATCCGGAGCTGCGAGCTGCGCGCAAAGCACAAGAGGAGGCTTGTGCCCGCTTGGAGTTTCATGGGTTCAGATGCAGAGGTAGGGTATAGGGTTTAGGGTTTAGGGTCAGGGGGACCTAGTAAGTAGGTTAATAATGGGGATAAACGGGGTTACTATGTGGGTTCTAGGGGGCTATTGACCTACGTGCTAAGTTAGGGTATAAGGGATCTAGCATCACACATCCCAAAACCCTTATCCCAAACCCTAATTCCTAAACCCTAGCCCCCACACCCTTAATCCCAGAAGCTTAATCCTAAACCCAGCCTTCGGGTGCTTGCTCAAAAAGGGTCAAGCCTGAAACAATAGATTGGCTACTGCCTCCACCAAGTAGCTTGCAATAGGGTCAACACTAGGAGCTCTATATATATATATCTCTCTCTCTCTCTCTCTTTCTGTCTAATCTATCTATATCTAATCTATCTATCTATATGCACACAAGCACGCTGTTTCTTTAATGCTACCATTGTCTAGCTGTTGCTGGGTAGGGGCACTACCCGAACCTTACTGTATCTCAAGCTAGTCGAATTTGACACAGAGACCCCCTCAATCCCCCAAAATCTCCGCAAAGCCCAAGATTGGCCAAGGGTCTCGCGCCCAAATAAGCATTTGCCAGGCTGTGGCGCGTGACTATGAGGCCAAGAGGACCTGGTTTTCACAGGGCTTCTCTGCAGCGCTACCCTAACCCTAAACCCTAAACCCTAAACCCTATTCAATTCAGGGTTTAGGATTTAGGGTGGTACCGCAGGGCTCATAGGGTGAGGGGCCCAGTGGCTAGGGTTAAAATACCAATTGAGAATTAAATGGAAAACGAACATGGAAAGATAGATGCCGGCTGAGTCTAGAGAGGGCTTCACAGGGGTTCTGACCTTCTTGTATTCTGGTCCTAGTTTTTGTGAAAAAATTGTATAGGGAGCCCCAAACTGACCTCTATGTGATGTTGGGAATTACTTGAGCCCCTGCAGCATGTGAACTTCAGCTACATGTGCAGGACTGATTACAAGGATCAGTATTATGCTTGCAGTCAATATGCAGCATTGACGGTACAGAGCTTTCCAGAAAGACTGTTGGCTTGTTAAGCCCCTGATGCTTCAAACCCTAAACCCTAAACCTTAAATTGAAAACCCTGAACCCTGACATGACAGGATGGCTTACTGGTTGTTAGCTGGGAATGGAGGATTGGATCCCCATTTTTCAAAGTTGCAATTCCCCAGGCTGTAAACCCTGAAGAGTAGTTTGCACTTTCTTTTCCATGCCCTGCACCCTAAAATTTGGGTACTGCCCCCATTCTGTAAAAGTTGGATAATATTTGTAATCTCGTTATGATATTATGCAAGGCCTTTAATATGACCTCGAATATGGACTGCTCCAGGCTGGGGGCAGTGCCGAACCTAAACCCGCAGTAGCAGCTTCCGTGTTGCTTTCCGTTCCTAAGTTCCCCACCAACCACCCTTAGGTTGAAATACTACACATCCCAGATAACACCAAGATAGCCCACTTTTGGCTACAGGGCTGGGGTATTTAGAGTTCACGGGCTTAGGTTTGGAGTGGTTATCCATGTTCTTCTCCATCTCTTCCTACATTATCGCCAAAGTACTGGGTTGCCGTTAAGGAACTTAATCTAAGTTAATATATCAGGGAAGCCTTGTTATTTGCTATATATATATATATCCATTATGGCAACTTAATTTAAGTTCCTTCCCAGCAGCCCAGATTATCACGCAGGAAATGGGAGGAGTCAACGAAGTTCTTAGCCATCGGGGGTCAGGCCGGCTGCACTCAGAAGTCCACGCAATGTAGAGGCTTAGGGTTTAGGGTTTAGGCTTTAGGCTTTTAGGGTTTAGGCTTTAGGGTTTAGGGAAATAATTGCCAATCTTGTGCCATTATAGGACAGAAGGGGATGCAAGGATGAGCTGAAGTATGATATGGGGGGAGTTTACTAAAATTCGGCATACCATTTTGGGGATCCTTATCGTAAGGACTATATTGTCTTGGCGTCAATATTGGCGTCCCCCTATTTGGGGACCCTAAACTCTAAACCTAAAGTATGACTTACTTAGCCAATAGAAATAGTTCAACCTTTTTTGGCTTCCTTTTTGGTTCTCTATAATGAAAGTTTGAACTTTTTGAGCCCTGGTTATTGGGGAAGAGAGATGACCCCCAGCCCTATATGCCCCAAAACCCCATGGACAGCAGCTTCATAGGCAGCAGCAGCGTGACAGATCCACTGACTGGGATGACCTTTGGAGCCTTCTTCTTATCGGTTCTTAGTAGGGAGTTTAGGGTTTAGGGAATATGGGAATATAATCCATAAAGAACCCCTACATAGTGTATTCCCTTATTCCTTACTAAGAACCAGAAAGTCTTTGATACAATCTTCAGATTTGGGTTCTTGTGTATCACGGTTTGGGTCTATGACACAGCACGCAAAAGATTTCGCTTCCACTGCAGCTATGAATGATAGCCTCAAAACCAAAATGCTTCCAAGAAGCCCGTAAGCACCATATAGACGCTGAACTTTCCAAAAGTCTTGGATTCTAAATCCTGAGCCTGGATGCCAGTACACCAAACGCCATCCAAAACTAAACCCAATGCTCTAAAATTTCATACCTTCAAAATGAGCCTGGTACTGCCCAGTAAATACCACGTGAATTTCTAGTGATTGTTGCACCTCCTCACCTTCTTCCTTCAAAGCCCTATGAGTGTAAAGCCCGACTTGGGGGGTCAGGAAAACTTAGTCGGTAGGTTAATAATGGAGACAGCCAGGGTTACTATAATGTGCTATATTGGTTGCTAAGCTACTTAAAAAGACCCCCTGACCACCATAAGCCCTAAACCCTAAACCCTAAGCCTTAGATTCTAAGCCAGGCCACCATGGACGTTGAGGCCAAGACTTCGGCACTGCAGCGCTCGGAGGCCGAGCTTCGCAAAGCCCAGGCCTCGAGGGTTCCTTCTTTGGGGGACTTGGGGTGTTTGGTTTGGGGTCTGGGGCTTAGAGTTTAGGTTTCAAGGTTTAGGTTTTAGGGTTTGGGGTTTAGGGCTTGAGGTTTGGGGTGTAGGGTTCCTTCCTTGGGCATTGGGGTTGAGGGTTTTAGAGTTTAGGGTATACTGGGTTGCTGTTGAGGCAATTGGATTAAGTTGCCATAGTAAGGGTAACTAGGGTTTGGGGCCTATAGTATAGGGTTTCGGGTATTTAGGGTATTCGGATTTATGGTTACAATAATAACGAAACCATATCATTCAATCATTCACCATATACCCGTATTATGATAATGATGATAACCTAGTTTAAGTTCCTTAACAGCAACCCACTCTTTGGGGGTTTGGGGTTTGATGTTTTGTCTAGGGTTTAGGCAGGGTTCGGGCTTTTCAGTGTTGAGGGTATGGGGATTTTAGGGCTTGGGCATTGCTATGGTTTAGGGTCCAAGGTTCAGGGTTCGGTTTTAGGGTTGCCTTTTTTTGGCTAATGCCCCTAAATGGGGCTTGTCAAAATTATGGCCAAAATTGCGGCCTTCTTTTGGCTCCATTCTTACAGTCCTCAAAATTTATGGTACGCAACAAGGGACCGTAGTTTGGACAACCCTTGCATATGAGCCCTAGTAGGACCCCCCCAGTCCCCGTATAGCCCGCCTTCCATGCGCAGGTACTCCCAGAAGGCTCCTTCTTTAGGGCTTCGGGTTACGGGTTTAGGGCTTAGGCCTTAGGAGTTAGGGCTTTAGGGTTTAGCTTTCATATGTAGGGTTTAGGGGTTCTTCGGGGGACCTAGAGGCTCAAAACTTGAACCGAAAACCCCAAACACTAAAAGGCGTGGGGTTTGGGCTGTTCAGGACATAGGGTCTAGAGGTTCAGGGAGTTTGGATCGATTTCGGGATTATGGGCTTCAGGAGTCAGAGTCTTTAGAGCTTTAGGAACTTGCAGCTAACGGACTTCTCATGGGGTGTCATAGAGTTGCTATGTACGGGTTGCCGGATTTAGGGCTTAGAGCTTAAGTTGGAGGATTCAGTTTTTGGGGCCTGGTGGTTAGGCATTTAAGCTTTTAGGGTTTCAGCGTTGGCGTTTTAGTTTGCTGCTTTCTATGCCCAATTGGGCATATTGTGGCCAGACTGAAGAATTACCCTGGAGGCTCCCTTGAGTAGTGTTTTTGGGCATTAAAGTTCACGGGGGTCTGGGGTTCAAGTGGGTAACCGTTAAGCCTAGAAGCAAGTTTTTTCAAAGACGCACAAACATCAAGCCCTAAAACCTTAAGTGCATTGTTGTTTGGACATCTGTTCTGTCTCAAGCCGTCATGGTCTCTTTAACGGCACTCAGGGCTTAATACTTTTTCACGCATTTTCCACACACACACAGCTGCAACCCGTGGGGCGCTCGCAGAACTGGAGCAGAACTGGAGATACCCTCTCCCAAAAAAACATGAAACCTGGAAAAAGTGTCTCTGGTAGACTACTGTCCTTTAAACAAGGTGCTATTTGGGGTTCCAGGTTAGTTCGGGGAGGGTAGTGGGTTGGACAAGAAGAGTTAGCACATGGGAGTCCTCACGAGTCACATTTAAAACGGTCGCATTGATTGTAAACGTTGGTCCAGCAATCATAACAAGCTCCCCGCTCTCTCCGCTCTCCCCGCTCTGCAGGAAGCACTAGAAGCAGCAGAGACCTCCGCGAGTGCAGGCAGCAAGGGCCACTTGCCAAGTTTGCTGTGGCGCTTTTCAGCAGTGTTTGCGCCATTGGTACAGAACAGAAGGGGTTCCTCTTCAAATTCTCTTCGGAAACAGCAATGCTAAGACAAAGTTCACTCAAACTCAACCGTAGTGACCTAGCAGTCATCGTGACTGCAAACGGCAACATCTTCCTGCATAGTGTTGGCGGGGTGGCGAGGTCAGAGTGTTGTACCCAGTGCCGCTGTAAGAGTGCCGTATCTCTTGCAAGGTTGGCTGCAAGACGGATATGTTTGTTGATAAACTGTGTTTTAAGGTATTATATTTGTGTTACTATATTATGTCAGACTATATTACATCATACTCCTGTCAAAATATACCATGATATTGTGAAACTACAAGCTATATCCCAATATACTAGTGACCTGGCTCCTCTAGATGGTAGAGCATCTTCCTTCCCTTGGACAAGGCCATTCCTACAGGCCTGAAACTGATGCAAAAGGAACATTATACCATACGAGCCATAATCATCATATAAATGATTATAGTGCGATTAAAGGGCTTAGGGTCTACTCGATTCTAGAAGGGGATATTGTAGGGGTTACTACGACTAGGAGGTTGGACTCTAGCTCATATAGTAATATAGAATTGAGGCTATACACTGGATACTTTGCGTGCTATAGTCCAGTTCGAGGGGAATGCCCTAAACCCTAAACCTTAAACCTAAGGTAGCGATCAGCCCATTGATGAAAGCTCGACTCCGGTTGGTGCTAGCGAGGAACAGGCGGGGCTCACCTAGGGGTTTCCCAAAATTAGGGGTACTGGGGTTTAGGGTTTAGGGTTTAGGGTGGTTAGGGGTTTAGGATTTAGGGTTTAGGGTTTAGGGTGGTTAGGGGTTTAGGGTTTAGGGTGGTTAGGGGTTTTGGGTTTAGGGTTTAGGGTTTAGGGTGGTTAGGGGTTTAGGGTTTAGGGTTTAGGGTGGTTAGGGGTTTAGGGTTTAGGGTTTAGGGTGTTTAGGGGTTTAGGATTTAGGGTTTAGGGTTTAGGGTTTAGGGGTACCGGGGTACCCTTTAAAGGGGATATGGCGGTTCTATTATGGGGTTGAGGGGGCTTTCCCAAAATTACGGGTACCTGTTTTGGGCGGTCCCCATAATAGGCATATTGGGGTCGTTCTTTTAGGGAAAAGACAGCCTCTTCTTGGCCACCTGAGTAGTATTTCTTTTACTTGGCTATACTATGGTACCGAATACAGAGCAAGATTTTCTTCCTTTTGGGTAGAATATTTTTGGCAACAGGCATGCAAAGGAACATAAGAGGATGAGGGCCAAAGATGGCGTATTTTGGATGCGGAACTGCCTGCTCCCCCTATATGGCAAATGAAGGCAAAGCACCAAGCTCGTCAACTTTCAGTGAATGGAGCCCTGCCTAGGCGAAATTAGTCATTGTGCTTGGTAGGGATGAAGAGGTTTGGCATAGGGAGTGCTGGTTTCCTGCTGTTCTAGTTGGTCTAGCCTAAGCCGTCAAAAAATCCGACCGTGACTAGCTTTCAACTTATCCTGGAGCTTCCTTTAGAATCCCCAGCCCGAAAGGTCCAAGTGTCTAGGCACTATGGGCTTCCCCAACTGGGCTCCCGTGTGGCTAGTTTTGGCTTGCTTGTTTCCGTGGTACGAAGAATGGAACGGAGTACTTCAATGTGTTGGGGTCCGTTCTTTGTGAATGCCAGGCGAAACTTAAGCCTGATTCATCACACAAACACGGGGAGGTGACTTGATGTGGTTGGCTGCAAAATTCCGGCCAGTTTGAAGATTGCATTTTTGAGTTCCTTTGCCGACTGCAGTTTTGTCAAAAACGATTATGACACACGCTGTAGATCAGCAGAGGTGCCGTAGAAGGCTTTTAATACTTACTGGTTGTTAGTAGGGAATAAGGGAATATATTCCCTATATAAACTCTATACGCCCCCCACCCCCCACATCTCTGGCTTTTGTACCTTAAAACTCCCGTAAAACCTGCTCAGAAGAGGATCTGGAAAGAGGATATCGTCTTCCCATTGATCCTATCCTTAAGAGTTCTGTGTACAGATATTGATCATTGCTGGAAATAGCTTTTGATGTTTACTTGGCTATAAGTGGTGTCTTTATGTCTGCAGTGTGTCGCCTCAGGGTTGAGAAGGCTGTCAACACGACAAAGCAAGCATACACCAAATTTCTCTCCACAAGCCATAAAAGAGAGGGCATACACCAACTTTCCCTCCACAAACCATAAAAGAGAAGTCGCTGCTGAACCCAAGGGGTGAATTTAGGTACTGAAGGCCCGAAGGGCTCTCCATATAATTACTTCCCAAAACCCTAAACCCTTTAAGCCCTTAAACCAAAAACCTTCGAACCCTAAAGCCTTGAACCCAACATCCCTAAATCCTAAAGCCCAACCTATGCACCAACAAGGTCCCTCTGGTATGGCAAGGTTAAGAGGCATACTCCGTGAACTCTTAACCCTCAAGCCGCGCGCAACCCTAAAACCTTACCGAAAGTCCCTAACATATGTCGACTACTCGGTTCGAAAAGGGGCGCCACAAGAACAAGTGTAAACCCTAAACCCTAAACCCTAAACCCTATATATCGATGTGGAATTTGTTTTTTGTTGTTTCAAGGGGTTTCGGGCCGTAACCGGTTACACGTAAAACCTTCATCCCCGGGCCTTCAAGCCTAATTAGGGTTTAGGGTTTAGGGTAATCCCTAAGCCATTAAAGCTCATTACTATTATGCTGGATGCTAGAGTTCTCTATGAGCTTTACGGCTAATAGTCTTTCTGTTGCTACTGCTACATACTATGTATTTAATTCTAAATACCACGATACCACTGAATATTATTTGTGCTACTAGCCGTACTACTGCTCCTCTGCATACTAGCCCCCAACCTTAAACCCGAAACACTAGACCTTAAACCCCTCCCCCCTGCCCCCCGAAACCTAAACCCTAAACCCTAAACCGAGGTCGCGACCCAGAAGCCTGGCCCAAATCTTGCGGCAGCCCGTCGCGCGGTGCAGCTAGCGGAGCGGCGGGTGGCGCCTGCGATGAGCTTCTGCGGGTTGATTAGGGTTTAGGGTTTAGCGTTTAGGGTTGAGGGTTTCAAGGAGGGTAATGGAAGATAAAATTGAAACTTCTAGAATATTGGGGTTATATAAGGATTATTCAGGGATAATGGACAAAACATGGAAACTACTATAATTGGTAATACAGGGTTTAGGAGTAAGGTTTTCAAGGTCCTCTGGGGTTTCTGTAGATCTGGAGGATAGGGGAAATTATTTTCCAGAACGGAAGTTTTGGGAAATTGTTCATCAACTGCCATTCAGTGTGTGGGGTTTGGGGTTTGACATCATCTTTATCTTCATCATCCTGATCATCTCCATGCTCGCTGCCATCCTCACGTGTTTCCTGACTTTTGGGCGCAAGACTGATTGCAAAGATTATGTTGATATTGGAGTTTCTAATAATGAGGGGCTTCGCTCGTTTTGGGAGTCTCAGTAAGAAGGGTTAAACATATTTAGGGATCTACAGTTGGGCCCCTGGTCTATGGAATCCCCCATATAATCCTTAGTAGGGACCCTCAGACTACCCTATAGTCCCCATACATGGCTGCGATGTGAGTTCTCTCCTCCCCCCCTCACATGCCATGGTATCACTATACCCTAAACTCTTAAAAACCAACCCTCAACCCTAAAGCCCCCTAGCCCCAGCCACAGTGGGGGTGGGGGGGGGTGGGGGTGATTCTCTGTCGCCTCTACTTCTAGAAGCTCCATATCATCTCTATAAGTCTACATAAACCTCGAGAAATTACTAAACTCTAGACATGTCCATGTACACTCTGGAATTCCCTCTTCTAAATATCTTAATTTTGAGGTCCTCTGTGATTCTTTACACCGCTCCTCATGTTTTATCGCCTTGTTATCCTCAAGACCCGAGCCCAACATACACCGCACCTCAGTGGTGGAGGACCGCCAGCGCGCAGCCATACATTCGTAAGGTCCGTTATGGCCCAATTTATGGAAGCCTTCGGATAGGATGTAACCCCTACACTGACGGGGTCTTCATCGCCACGTCATGCCCATTTGTTGTTTTTGTTTTTTGGTTCTCCGTGATGGTAAGTTCAAGCCCCTCAAGCCTGATCTATCGCCTTGATCTTCAAGCCCTAAACCATAATTAGATACAGGAATAAAATCCCTATGTAGTCCCTACACTATATTACCTCTATATAGTACCAATATATTCCCTGTATCATCCCTAGGGGGCCCCATTTGGCGCCCAAGGTGCAGGATCGCTGCGCGGTGGAGAAAGCGCAGGAGCCGGATCCGGAATGCCTGAGCAGCCATTTGGGTTGCGGCGATTAGGGCTAAGGGCTTGGAGTTTAGGGTTTAGGGTTTAGGGTTTAGGGAGTTTAGGCAGAGCATCCCAAACAGCAATACCCTAGGAGCTTGTTTAGGTTACCCAACATCTTGGCCGATACGGTTGATATTAAAAATCATGCATGACCTTAATATGCCATAATATCATAATTCCCGCGGGCATAAGGTACTTAGGTTCATGCAGGTTTTTTAGTATCCTCCGCATAATCATTAACCGGACGGCCCCGAAACCCGCTTGTAACACCTGCGTATCCTTAGGGTCTCCAAAGGCACCCAGCCTAACTAACGTTGTTGAAAAAGATTCTTGGCATTGAGGTGCAATTCCTGGGCTCAATGTTTAGGGCTTCTGTTGGACTGGACAATCGCAGCCAGATTTCCTCCTCCACCCTGAATCCTAAGCCCTGAACCCTGAATCCCTATATCCTTAAACCTTACACCCTGAAACCTAAACCCTAAATCCCTATACCTGGTATCCCTAACTGGCAAGGAGACATCTACCTCGAGACTTCAATAGCGATATAAGGGCTATATAGGGGTTGTGAAGGGTTCATAGGTGTTTGGGGATGTTTCCCTAAGATCAGGGATTGTAAAGGGATATAGTCGTGCATTGTGTAGGGTTTAGGGAGATTCCCCCACTAGTGGGGGATCAAATGGAAAAGAAGATGGAAACTTGAAGGGGAACTGCGGTTGTATGAGGCAGCAGGCTGCTTGTATTCCCCTTTTCGGCGTTTTGGGATTCTTATAAAAATCAGGTGACGCCAAAACAGTGGCCTTGCTTTATTCGTAGGTTACCGGCGATCCAGGTCCTAGATCGTTATTTACTTCTCTGAACCCTAACCCTAAAGCCTAGACTGATTTTGTACATCATCATCATCATCATCATGAGATTGCTTGCAGACTCCTACAAATTAGGCGGTCCTTAGCCAGTGAACTTCGGAATATCTGAAAGGGACCCCTTATTCAGTAATCTGCAATTAAGAGGGACGTACATGACACAAGGGAACCTACGAGGGTATCCCTGCGCTGAACCAGAACACGAAACCCCGACCCCAACTGCTGAACCCTCAAACCCCTATAGTCCCCCTTAAGTAGATACAAGATGGCTTTGGGTATATTATAATAACATCCCCATATGCCCGATATTCTACTGTACTTAAGGGGGGACTATAGCCCGAAAGCCTCAACCCCATGCCCTGTGAGGAGCTGCGGCTCATGGATGAGCAAAGGAAGGCCTTGCAACGGGAGCGGGAGAAGCATGAGGAGCCCTGGGTTGTATAGCATTACGCTTTAGGGATTACAGGGTTTAGTGTTTAGGGGTTATAGGGTTTAGGGATCATAGGGTTTAGGGGTTAGGGTTTATGGAGTATAGGGAAGCTTGAGAGCTTTCCGGTTAGGAATTAGGTTAGTAAGTTAGGGTTCAGGCATGAGGGTAGGGATATGGAGTGAACGGTTTAGGGTTAAGAGCTTGCGGTTCGGGATCTCAGGCTCGACTGCAGACATGCACACGTGTAGCTGCCAAATGTTAAGTTTTCGTCCTGGGCTTAGGGACTTTGTTGTCTAAGGGACAATATGTCCAGTCCAGCCTCAGTTTGGCACAGATTCCTACGAAGGTCAGAATGGTGTTACTTGTCAATAATGTTGGGCGCTTTCTTTTTGTTTGTTTTCAGCTACCCATTCCCCTTATAGCGTTGATCAGGTAGATCCCCAAGCGCCCAACAGATACGACAGGCCCTCTTAAAAAAAGTGCTTTCCCAAATTCCCTGAAAGTGTCCTTGTTCTATTGGGGGAGGGGGCTGCCCCATCCGAGTGGAATCCAGGAATCTCCCTCTTGAATTTTACGCAGTCTATCAGCTCTTGATCGTCGCCCGTTTTCTGACCCTGGGCCATGCTTAGGTGAGCCCAAAGCTGCAGACTCCAGAGCGAAAGCTTGGCACCAAACTGTGCAAACTTCGAAATCTTCAGCAATGATCCCTAATCCGTAAAACCGCACCAGTCGGATTCGACAAGGGTGTGCAACACAAATTGCATCCTACACCTTGACTCTTGGGTGCTGATCCCTTCCAGGAGGAACTCCGAAAGGCGCTTCACAAGGCATACAGGGGTCCGAGCTAAGGGGGATCGGGGAATCGGAGATATGACGCTGTGGGGCCGAAGGTAACTTAGGATTAGATGGGTATGAACTGGGTCTCGCGGGTTGAGGTACAAGGAGCCAGTGCCGAAATCGATCATGTGAGGACAGCGTAGGAAAGAACACAACCACCACTTGTTTCATTGGGTGTGAAAGTTTTGCTTGAGGGATCCATTCCTCCACTCTCCACTAGAGACCAGTAAGACAAAGGGAATCCTAATCTCTCAATCTTGAGAGCCGCCCAGTCAGGCAATGGTTTTGGGTCTGGGTGTGTGCATGCAACTCAAGCGATCCCTATGATCCCCAAATTCCTTTTATCCAGGGGTTGCAGTTCTTGCTTTTCTTTCGGCAGCTGACAGCACCCAGATCTGAGTCCAATGTTCTCATAGCTTCAGAAGCTTCAGCTAAGCTGAGTTGATGCCGCAAAGCACAGGTCAAGGAAATGTCGTAGCCTTTCTGCTCGGCTTCTGCCAGCCCTTGAGTGTAAATTATGTGAAGTATGCCCAGGATAACAACGAGCTCGGAGGAGCTCCCTGAACATAAGCTGCTTTAAACCCTATGCTAAACCCTAAACCAACAAACCTTGAACCCTAATCGTAGGCTCAACCTCGGTGCTGGCATTGGTTTTATACCAGGTCAAGGCCATCAACACGGAGATTCAGCGAATCTCTTCATCCCTTGTGGTCAATTGACTTTCTGTTCAGGGCCTTTTGCAACAACTTCACCCCCAGGTTCCTGCAAGTGCTGGAAGAAACACACAAGTGCAACTTTGTGTAAGGATTTCAGAAATTAATTGAGAATGAGGCTTTGTTTGAAATTCGCTGCGTTGCTTGAGCCGGATCCCAGCCCTAATTTTGGAAAGCCACAAAGTCCTGTGACTATCTTTGCTAGAAGGTTAGGGCCGGTTAGGGCTTGAGGCTCACGGAACATTACGCAAGATCTTGTTTGACCCAGCAACCCTTCGCTCGAGAAGTGGGGCAGTCCCCTTGCCAGCTCCAAACTGGGGCCCGGAGCCCAACAGCTGAAACCGTTGCGGCATGGATCTTGTGATTTCTGAATCCAGAAGGGTGAAGCGTACTTAGTACTTTGGGACGATATGACAAAGCAACAAATTATTGGATCCATGGGGGCCCCCAGACATAGAAATCAAAACCGTGATCCGTTGAGGTACCCCTTCAAGAGTCCCCTTGCAATCCTGCCAGAATGTGGTAATATCTGGATCATTGTTAGGGATCCTTATACTTTAGGGAGTATGGGATTCCTTATATCTATGTAAACAGGATCCTGTTGTTTCCCAGTTTAAAAAGGATCCTGTTGTTTCCCAGTGTAATGTGGGCTAAGATATAATCCTTTCGTTATCCTTCCAGAATGTATTCCATAATTCCCTTCTAGGCCGAATACATACTCTACTATGATGTAGTGGCTTTTGTTTTCTTGTCCATTATCACTATATAACCCAAATTTATTCCCTTATTCCCTAGTAAGCCCACATAAGACTGCAAGCATGGCCAGACAAGGAAATGGCTCGCAGCATCCGGAGCTGCATGCGCCGTTTATTGCTGTCCCTGGGCCGCAAAGGGTTCAAGGTTTAGGGTTTAGGGTTTAGGGCTTAGGGCTTGGGGTTTAGGTTTAGGGTTTAGCGATCAGGGATGCATGCACCCTCTATTGCTGTCATTGGGCGATAATTGCTGCGTCTGTGGGTGCTGGGCAGTTTCCATGGGCTTCTGGAAAGGTTAAGCGGCGCGCCGTAAGCATTTTAATATGTTAAAGGATTGAGCATGCATTCTGACAAATGGGTGGCTTAGCCCCAATTCCCTTGTTTAGAGTTTGGGCTAAGCATCATCTCGCCGATGTTCTTGTCGAGTCCCTTGCCAAGTTTATGCAGCTTTATGCCCTTCAGGTGCAAACCAAGCAGCACCTTGAAATCAGCGAAAGCAGCAGCCTACCCAGATTGCTAGTGCTAAGCATTAAACCTGCCTTGGTGGGCTTTTCGTGCTTCTGGCGAAAAGAGGCGCAGCAAATAAAACAGCAGAAACAGCTAAACCCTAAAGCCTGGGTTGAGGACAGCCCTGCTTGCAGGCTTCAGGGTGGTTGCAACTGGCGTTGTAAGTAGGATACCTAGGGTTATACCCTACATTCGGATGTCTCCAACCCACCTATACCTCATCGTGAACCACCAAGTGAGTTTTCACATGGCAGATGTCAAAATGGGATAAACTCAGTGGTTCTGAGTAGGGAATCCGGCAATATGTTATATTGGGTTCATATCAGGGTTACATTCCGTTTTGGCTGTAGGGTTTAGGGTTTTGGGCTACCCTTGACCCCCCACCCTAAGCTTTGAAAGCTTAATCCTAACTAAGCCTCAAACCCTGAACCCTCTATATCTTGGGTCATTCCCCTTACAGTAACTGTCCTTAAGCAGATTTTATTAAGGGGCGATTACATATGACCCCTAGTATTTCTTGTGGTAGTTATTACCGCAAGGGGACTGACGCAATGTATATCCCCTGCATAACCCCTCGAAAGGGAGCCTAGCATGACTAAATATTGAACAATTTGACACCCTATGTGGGCCAGAGTCTGCACTCCTAAAGGGGGTTATATAGGGTATCAAATAGGGGAGTGGTATACCGGCGGAGTTTTGACTATAGCTCATATACCCATTTAAAGGGACCTCAAGCACTAAGCTCAGTCTGTCTTCCAGCCCTTTACTGGGTTGCTGTTAAAGAAACTCAGATTAAGTTACCATAATGGGTATGCATAGTAAATAAGAAGGTTTCCCCAGTATAGTACTAAAATCAAGTTCCTTCACAGCAACGCAGCTTATCCTAGGTTCACGGCTCCCCGCAGCAGCTGGCGTCAGCGAGACGCCTTGGGGAAGTTGAGGCTTGCCTGTCAGGCCCAAGCTGCCAAGATTCACTGCATGTATGGCTTGGGGTTTAGGGTTTAGGGGTTTAGGGTGCAGGGGTTTAGGGGTTAGGGTTTGGGGATTAGGGTTTAGGGGTTTAGGATCAGGGTTTGGGGTCTCAGGATTAGGTTTTGAGGTTAAGGATGAGGTTTTTGGATTTGGGATTAGAGTTGACGCCAGAAGTAGGGTTTTGGAGTTTTTTTTGAGTTGTATGCCAGTTCAGGGGTTGGGATCATTAGGGTTTGCGGTCGGGGGCTTAGGATCTAGAGTGCAGGGCTTGTGGTGGTTAGCGTTAAGGGTTTAGGGTGGAGCTTCCAGTCCTTAGACCTCTTGGAGGCGAATGGCAGGCAGCTGTGGAGCTGCAGAAGCCGCATGCAGCCCGGCGCATCCTTTGGTAGAGTTTCGGACTTAGGGTTTGGGGCTATCACCATATTATCATGTTTATTGACAGTATGTGTAGTATGAACTGTCATGATAGCAATAGATATCGTTCAAGTATGGCAGACACAGTTAGTTGCTAATAAACAAAGCTGAACCCTCCCACACAAACTGCTTCAACAAATACCCCCTGTCAGGGTAGCATTACCATTACTGTTCCCAGTGCTGTCACGAGTATGATACAACCTCCTAAACACAGTCCCCTAGTTTCCTCCATTTTGTTGGGTCCTTCATTGGTTTTAGGGTTTAGGATTTAGGGTTTAGGGTTTCAAAGGTTTAGGGTCTAAACTCCTTAAAACGGATATATGGGGGAGTATTGTAGGGGTCATTAAGGGTGATACTAGGAGTTTAGACTGTAGCTCATACAGCGGTTTAGGGTTTAGGGCTATGCCACTAATGGTTATACGTGGATTTATGTATGGGGTTATACAGGGTTTTGGGTTCGGGGTATGGAAAGATGTTTCATGGTGGAAGCCTGCATAGTTACCAGGTCCTACATTACTATAGCGCATGAGACTCCAAAACTCCATTTAGATCACTTAGGCTCCTACAGTAACCATAAAAGATACTCCTTATATACACCCGAAATTATCCACGGAAAATCTTGCACGGTAACCCCTTTGATATGTAGCGGGGCCTGACAAAAAACCTATAGAATTTTGAAGCCCATTTGAGGTCCCTCTACCCCAATTGTAGAAGGAGTCTAGGACCTAAATATTGGTCATGCTCAGTATAAACCATTTACATCGCCAGATTACGTTCCGTGTTCTATTTTTTGTCTACCTGATTCTCATTGTTGGTAACCATTTAGGCCCCTCAGTTGCTACTACGCGCCCTGCGGTTTCGAGGCCTAGGCGGGAGAAGCTGAAATAGTGCCTTGGGTTACTCCACCCCACAGGGCCATTACAGCTCCTGCTACCTATTGTAGCAACTATTTACTGAAAGCGGGAAAGACCTACATGATGCCACACCTGCCTGGCCCTGTAGAGTTTGGGGCTCAGAGCTCTGATGTGTCATTCTAAAAGAAGGGCATCCTACCGTCATGATTATATTACATGCGGGTATCCCCTAAACCCTAAACCCCCAAACACCAAATCAAATGATATGAGGAAAGGTTTGGAGACACTCCCGCATCCGCCAGAAATGGGTTTCTATAAATTGGAGGGGTGGGGCCCTTGTAGACCTCAATACACTGCAATCCCGTTCTAGGGACTCTCAAAACAAAAAGGTGCCCCTAGCTTCTTGGAAAACCTAAACCCGATACAATCCCTATATATCCCCAGACACTCCGTACATAATTCATGTACACGGAATCTCAGAAAGGTGGGCATCTCCCTGGATAGCCCCATACACTAAGCCTTTTGAAAAGACCTGATCCCTAACCCTGATCCCTAAGCCCTAGCGCATAATCCCTAAACCTCAACCTTAATTCCTCGACCCCAAACCTAAACCCGAAAGCCATTGCACTAATCACTATTACTGTTGTCGTTCTTGTTGTTGTTGTTGTTGTTGTTGGTAGAAACTAATACAGTGACCCAGTGCAAGCTGCCCTTGTTTGTACCTTGTTGTTGTTGTTGATGATGTTGTTGTTGTTGTTGTTGTTGTTGTTGTTGTTGTTGTTGATGTTGATGTTGATGATGATGATGTTGTTGTTGTTGTTGTTGTTGTTGTTGTTGTTGTTGTTGTTGTTGATGTTGTTGTTGTTGTTGATGTTGATGTTGATGTTGTTGTTGTTGTTGTTGTTGTTGTTGTGGTTGTTGTTG
>CAJNIZ010033279.1:0-13038 GCA_905231905.1 Symbiodinium pilosum | reverse complement strand
GTGGTTGGTTGTGGTTGTTGTTGTTGTTGTTGCTGTTGGTGTTGTTGCTGTTGTTGTTGTTGTTGTTGTTGTTGTTGTTATCACCATATTAACTACCATCATTATTTGTATTATTGCTAATAGAGGGGTCGTGGAAAAGAAAATGGAAACTACTAAGGTGGAGATCTCCATCCCTGTGCGTCTCATTGCGCCAATCCTGGCCGCGGAGCCGCCCGCCGAGGCTGCAGACCCCGTGGCAACCAACCAGGCCAGGGGTTTAGGGCTTGGGGTTCAGGGTTCAGGGCTTAAGGTTTAGGGCTTCGGGTTTGGGGAGTAGGGTTTCGGGTTCAGGGTTTTAGGGTTAGAGGTTTAGGGAGCAGGGTTTGGGGTTCAGGGCTTGAAGTTTAGGATTTGAGGTTTGGGTCGGCAGTCCACAATGGTTCAGGCCAGCCGACTCAGAATAACCTCAGCCGACCTCATCCCAGATGGTGGCTGAATCATCTGAACAGCTTAATTTTGGGTCCTGATGCTACTATAAGTGCAAGGGGTCAGGTAACAGTCTACATCGTTATTAAAACTGTTCCTTGATAATCCTGAGGTAATTATAGCATCCTGTACCCTCAGCCCTGTAATTGAACAGGTGTCTGACAGTGGGGTAGTGGGGCTTGAGAACTTTCAGGAGTTGGGTGGCTTCAGAACTTGGAGTATGATGGGTCTGAGCTCTCAGTTAAGGGTGTTGTGGAGGCCCGCCCCTAGGTGCTGCGACTGAACGGCATTCAAGGCTCTTCTGGTGCCAAAGATGTACCAGACGCTCCTGCTGAAGGTTTTAATCTATACGCGCCATATTCCCTGATAGTTAGTATTTCGCTAACATATAGTGGCATGACACTGGGCATATGGGGTTGTTAGGGGTCGGGCATCTCATCATCGGGGAGGGGATTGAAGAGAAATGCTCTTGGCCAAGTAGGTGCACGTGGCACTTGATGGGGGTGTTTGTACAAGCTTATGGGACGTAACAGTTTATATCATGTTGAGGTTAGGTAACTAGGCATACGGATGCGTGTCTAAGAGACTGTCAGCTGTAGTATAGGCGGATCCAAAACGGACCAATCTTGGCAGCTTGACCTTCAGAGTATGGAGCAGCGGCACTTTCCTCGTTGATGGTTCAAGGCATGGATTGTAACTGCGAGGTTTTAGTGGGGACTTTGAGGGCAGGCGATGTGTACTTCCTGTATGTATGCAATAAGATGTGCCATGCACCACTTAAACTAGCCTGAAAAGCACCCTCACTGTGTGAGACTACAGCCGCCGGTTTAATGAGGTTGTTCTTGTAGGTGGTAAGGTGCTGATCATGGAGGTTACCCCCTTTGCTGTTCACGTCATGCTGGTGGTGTTTTCTATGGAATCTGCCAAGACTAGCAGAAATGGGCAAATGGCATGGCCGGCTCAAACAAATGGGCCATTCCCCCGCTCAATCACAGGAAAGGCAATAGGCAATCATACCGCAAGCTTCTGAGTGCATTTACAGCAGATATATGGGGCCCCAAGTACCCAAGCTCGGTTGCCACTGAGGAAACAGCTTACGCCATTGTGTCCCTGGAGCGTGCGGCGGAAATCTCCGCCATCCCCCACGAAAGGTCAGCTTGCAATGCTTTAATTTGTTAAATGTAAAGGCCTCAAGCGTTAGCAAAACTATTCCCTCGCAATCCTTATTTAAGAATTGTGCAATGCTATTTGCAGCCCTCTTCTACGTATGTCTTGACACGAAGTCAAAAAATCTACACGTACCCTACTCCTGCAAGCTCTAATTTCTGAGTGTGCTAATATAGAAGCCTGAACAAGTACCAATATTATACTATTTGGTTGCAGGTTCGTGTATAGTGAGGAGTATTGGCGCAATAATGGAGAATCGAAGTTGAAATGGAGGATGGAGTTACACAACGAGAATTACCAATGTCATGGTCCTTGATTTCTCGCATAGTGATAGTATAGGGTACGTCAAATCGACCTCGAAATGATATTAGTGATAGGCCCTGCAAGGACTAGACTTCGCAGACCACAGACTGACTGGTTGCCATTACGGGCTAAAATGTAGTAGCTTCCATGATCATTCCTTCATTCCCCACCAATAGTCAGTAAGTAGTGCGTATGACCACTGCAACTTCTCATGCCGCCACGATTTGATGATCGTTCTGCAGATGTAGCCCAGTAATTCCCTACAAAGATTGAGTACCACTCTGAGCATTCAGAGGCCCTTCCCCCAACACTAAACCCTAAACACAAACCATAAACCCCAAACCTAAAGTTCCCTAAAGCCAACCCCCAAACCTACAGTTCCCTGAACATAAGTCCTAAACCTCAAACCCTGAACCTAAAGTTCCCTAAACATCAACCCTTCACGGAACCTGGCCAGGCCTCCGAAACCTCGGGCTCTGTCTCTGCTGCGTGCTTGGCTGGGCCTAGAAGGCCATATGCGGCTTTCCAATGAGGCAGTCCCAGGCTTAGGGTTTGTTGGTTTAGGGGTTTAGGGGTGTAGGGCTATGGGTTTAGGAGTTCAGAGGTTAAACGGTGTAGGGGTGTAGGGTTTAGGGCTATGGGTTTAGGAGTTTAGGGTTTAGGGTTCGTGTTGGGGCTGCAAACCAGAAAACGGAACCTGAAACCTGTACATGTTGGATTATAATTAATTTGTGTGCCCGCGCCTTAGGGACCTCAAAGCAGAACCCGTTGTCATCTGACCCACACCTTTTAGATGCGGCCTAGCCTTCCAATTCCGTAGCAGCTTCGTCCAAGAAAGGAGCATCCAGGAGTTCTATCAGGTGTACTGAGAGCCTGAACCTTACAAATGCCAAGAAAGAAGCTGTCAACACTCCTGATCACCCCTTGGGTTTTCATATCATTCTGTTTAAATATTCAGCCTCGCCCAAGAGCCCTGAGAGCAACGGCCCTCCGAAAGCCGTCTTGGAAGCAAGACTGGCAGAATGGCAGTAGCGTCAGAATGAATAGGATTTGAGCTTGGAATTGGAAGCAGGGGCTATATGGTAGTAGCTACAGGAATGTATAGTATCAGTGGCAACAGTCATGCAATAGTTGTAGGGTTCCAGTTGAACTGTTTGGGGGCTTGGTGTTACCGCCTTTGCCTTTGTTTTCCCGGGCCTCTGTGGAATCTGAGGTTGAGACCCTAAGCCTTGAGAACACCAAAACAATCACGAAGTCTGCAGCAGAAGTCGAAGGAGAGTGGCCGTATCAAGCGAGTCAAAGGCTTCCGAAAATCGCCTCATTCGGCGTAAATCCTTCAACCAGCGAGGCTAACTCAGTTCCTGAGACTGAGAGTTTTCAAGAATTCCATGAAACGAAATCGCGTAATTACCCCTATACATGAATGCCTAGATATCTAAGTATACGAATAATACCTAAGTTGGGCCCAAAAGTCTGTAAACATTACCTACATTTGGCTGTTTGGAACCCGGGAAGGCATTTTACCCCAAACCCTAAACCTATCGAAAGCCCGGGAGGTTTCGGAAGTTTTGGATCGGCTACTGGGGCAGCCGCGGCGCTTGGCTGCGGGGGGCCGGGACGAAGCAAAGGATTCGCAGGCCATATGGGGATTGTTCGGGCTTTCCTTTTGCAGTACATGAAGAGCTGGAGAGATCTACAGAGTTCTACAGAGCGTACCGGGGAAGATGACCGGTTCTGAGTGCTATTCAGAGAGGCATTGTGGGATATGTGGCTGAAGTTGCTTGACTTGAGCATATGTGAAATCATCAGGTTGAAGACATTGCAAGCCCTAAAAGGAACATCAAGCTACATTTTGAAAGAGATTCGCTAGGAATACGGACGAGATTTTGAAGAGAATTTTCTCGAAATATCTCTGTTGCAATCCTTGAGAGGGACGTCCCTTCCACGACTGTCGTAAGAAATAAGTATGGTATTCATATTCGGAGCATTGTCCGCAAACTTCAAACTTTCATCCGGAGAATTTGGGCCACTGGATGAATCCAGTCTTGCAGTTCCAGTGTCCAAAAACAGGAAAACCAGAAGCGGCAGTTGGCAGAGTTGCAAGCAGCATCGCAGAATATAGTAGTGCTCGTAGTCAGCGCCAGCCGTGGTGTCTACGTTGACGTCGCCATCGCCGCTGCGGCGTTTGTCGTTGGCGCTGCCGCCATGGCAATAGTTGCAGTGGAGATGTCAGTATGAACGTCCTGGTAGCAGGAGGGGAAACAGTGGGAGGAAGAAGAGCCCGAGGAGCACCGGCAGGAGGAGGTGTAAGTCGGTAGGACTCAGTAGAATTGGTAGCAATGAAGATAAAGTATGAAAAGCTTCCTGGTTTTCTGGCCACAGTTTCCAGAGACTCTAAAGACTTGTTTCTGCATTTGTCTTTTCGGCTTTGGCTGTTGTTCTGACTTCTCTGTCTTAGAGTGTTGCTGAGGAAGGTGAGCCTCGGGGAAAAGGGGCTGAAATGCAAAAGCACAGAAGCCAGAAGTCCTAGACCCTACAACCTTAGAACCTCCAGACCAGAAACCAAAAGAACAAAAAAGACACGCAACAGCTCAATTCCGCAGTTGCAGGTCCCTGTGCCTGAAGGGCTACAGGCCAACTTGCGCTGCTACCAGGCACGCGGCTTTTCATGGATGGCAGCCAACGTGAGGAAGCTTAGGTGCAGTTGAGGGTTCAGAAGGGGGGGTTTTAGAGTCTAGGATTAAGTTAGAAGTTTGGCATTTGGGGTTTAGGGCCCTGAGTAGTGTTTGGTGCAAGGGTGGGAAGTGTCCCTTGAATCCGTTGTAAGATTGGCTCTCTGATACTTGTTTTTGTGGAGTTGTCATGAGGGTTAAAGCCAGAAGGGTTTGAGGTGTGAGGTTCTCAGGGGGCAGGCAATTCATCGTCTTCCTCCTTGCCTACCAGAGAGGCCCCATCTAGCTATGTAATACATATTTGGGCCCCAAAGTTGCCGTATTGGGAACACCTCTGAGCCCCATTTACTGACATGGACCCTTTAGCATTATATTCACTATTGCTACTATACTTCTAGCTATATAGTTGTTGCCATGATTATTATTGTCGTCTCTATGTATTTGCAGTGACCGACTGGACCCAAGCAGGTGAGCAAACTCTCTGAAGGTTTCAAGAACTTCCGGATTTTGGGTTTCAGGGTTTAGGGTTTAAGGGTGTGTGGCTTGAGTCAGTGGATTTTGGGAGTAGGATTTTCAAGTTCAGCGCTACAATCCCAAACCTTTGGGCTCAAGAATCCTCCTGTGGCCGTCCCTAGGTCTAGGGTTGAGGGATTAGGGTTTAGGATTTAGGGATTACGGTTGAAGGATTCGGGTTTAGAGTTTAGAGATTAGGGTTTAGGTTGGGTACTGCCCCCCCTTAGTAACAGTTGGATATTAATTATAATATGGTTATACATTGCCCTTAATAGGACCCCTAATATAGACTGTTACTGGGAGGGGTACCCAAGGTTTAGGGTTTAGTCCTTTCAGCTTGTTTTCGTCCGTCCATTCCCCACCGGCCCAGGAATGGATTGGGGTGTCTACTGGCAGACGACATGGGCTTGGGGAAGACCCTGCAGAGCCACGACTGTTCCCATGAAGTTTTGTTTTCCTAGTAGGCATGTAAAGGGAGTCTGATGAAGTACTTGGGAATGCAACGGGTGCAGGGTTTAGGGATAAGATAACGAAGAATTCAATGCAGAACAAGATGTACAGTGAAAAGAGAACTGAGGTCATGTAGTAGTTTGTAATATTTAGGGCTAGGTATGGAAAGACCCAACTTTTGGACAGGCAATTTCCTGTGGCATCCTTAACACCGATTCCAAATAACGCTAGTGATTCATCACATCCCTGACTCTAAACCTAGATCCTGGGTTAGTGGTTTGCCGAAATCTTGACGGGACTTCTGCGAGTCAATGGCTCATAGTTCTAAGCCCGCAAGCCATCAGATAAATAGGGTTTAGGGTTTATGGTCTATAGGGCTTAGGGTCTTGGGTTTCGCGTAATTATCATAAGATGGGACTTTCTAGATGCGGCCCTATGGGAGTCACTTGGGCTACAGCCCTACTAAGATGAGACAGGAATCTGCGAAATGTTGTGGCAGGCTGAGTGCGGCATGCACAAAACCAGGCCCTTCCCCAAACTAACACCGACCGGGGTGGATTTGTAGGGAATAAGGGTGTATATAATATACGTATATATACATATATATATATAGGGATTATATGAGGGTTATATTCCCTGTTTCCCTACTAAGTACCAGTACGAACATGGAGCCTAGGCAATACCTTACGCCCTAAACCTCAACTCTAAACAGCTCGCAACCGTCTTTCAGAGGACCATCTCGCTCGTGCTGCACCTGAAAGCCGAAGGTCAGCTTGCCCGGCCAGCGCTGATTGTTGCACCACTGAGCGTGCTGTCCCTTGGGCGTTCAAGGATCATGCAAGAGCTTGCGTAGAGCAGTTTCTGATTTGGTTCCTATATTCAGGTGCCGTTGCTTTGAGGATTACCTTGAACATGTTCCCCCGAGTATGTCCATGGACCGAGAATCCCCCCAGTGAAGACTAGAGCAACGGAACACGGAGTTTAGGGCTTATAGGGGTTTGAGAAAATTGGAGATGTGCCCCAAGTTTACCCCAAAGCCAAAGCACCAATTCCGAAATTCTCCAATCCCAAACGTTGTGAAACCCATGCCACTTAACGCTGAACCCCAACCATGCAGAACCTCCAAATATCAGATGCCTTCCCTACACCCTAAACGCCTCGATTCCGGTGAGTCCAGAAACCAGACCAACCCAAGGAGCAACTGGGCTTCCGAGCTGGCGAAATGGGCACCTTCGCTGCGCCTCGGCCTGAAAGAGGAGTTTATTAGGGTTTAGGGTTTAGGGTTTAGGGTTTCTGCCCTAAACCCATAAACCCAAAAGCCCTAAACGTCTAGGGGCAACCCCTATCCGCCTTGTATCCCTCGGATCCCTAAGGGCCCTCTTATCTCTGAAGCCTCCACATGAGCCTACGAGCATTCTTACCTCCTCTTCTTTGCGGTTCGTTGTGTTGAAAGCTCTGAGTTGAACATCGTAACCCTAAACCTTGGGTCATTCCCCCACCCAGTAACTGTCCTTAAAGGGGGCCTTATTAAGGGGCTATTATAACTCCTATTACCCCTTGTGGTAACTGTTACTGTAGGGGGGAATGACCCTACCTAAACCCTAAACTCAAAGCTTCCTCAGTCTTTGTAATATGCTTGGTAAACATGTGACACGTACCATGCTGAGGCTATAGTCTAAAATCCTTTTTAGGGGGCTATATCGGGGATTTTATAGGGGAGTAGTATAGGGCTCATGAAGGACAGATACTGGGAGTTTAGATTATGGCTCATATTGGAATGTTGATTATCATATAGCCCCAGAACCCCAAAGTGGCCATGCGCTGAATGGTATAATTCCTGGATGACCTCATACCTTGGGGATTCTGGTATTATAGTTGACTAAGGTCATGAAGGTTCCTAAACCTTGACCCCAAAACCCTAAATCCCAAACACTAAATCCTAGTTTTGACTACCACAATATTTTTCTTGCTAGCTAAAAAACGAGGATCCTGCATCGCAACTCCGGACCAGGTTGCAGTTTGGGTTTGGGGGTTTACGGAAATTAAGCGAAGTGCTCCATACGGGGAAAGCCTGTAATTTACTACGGATGGAGATTATGGCAAACTAGGTGTAGTTTTCTTAAGTCCCCCTTATAATATGATTCCTATAGAATTCCAAATTCCATTTCATGTTCCATCTCCTTTTCCATCTCACTCACCTTACTATGGTCACTCCATTTTAGCTGCTCGTCAGCAAACCGACATTTTGCGACGCGCGCAAAGTCGTTGATGCCAGCTTGTGGGGCCTTATAATTAGGGTCAAACCCGTAGTCACCCAAATAGCCCATAAAGCCTATAGTAGTTCCCTATATAATCCTCTATATGACTCCCTTTAAGGAGTTTAGACAGTAGCTCATATGATATTCAAATAGATCCCCAGAGGGTCCATCAAATGTGTCATACCACCTGACTCCATGGAGCGACCAACATCTCCAAGCTCAGGAGCTGCTGCATCTACCATGGGCCCAATCGTCTGCTGCCCAAAAACTGCCTGACGCCCGGCTAAGTATGGTAAGATTTTGATTTTTTTTTCGAAAAATGAGGATTCCCCTATCTGCCCTGTGATCCGCCAACACAAAAATCACAGTCCGTTCTGGTAGGATCCCCAACCAGGGACCCAGGATTTTGACAGGGACCTGTAATGTTCCCGGATCTATGTAGCAAGGTCTGAGGGCGCGGGGTGAGTGGTGGAGGATGTATTCTTGCCGGCCTCATCTACATGGTAATATGTGTCCGCTCCCATACTCCCCCCTTAGGCACCAGTAATTCTTGGAGTCTTTAATTCACTACGCCCATTCAACGAGCAGCATGTTCCTCTAAGCTCGTCTGCAGCGGGAATCGCAACAAAACCGATTTGTAGTTCTTTGGGGCACTGTCGGGTTGTGGGTTTTAGAGGCATCTCGATACCGGAAGATGGTCGTAATCTGCTCAACACAACAGATTTGCGTGCTAGTGACAAGTGGTCCTCTGAGCACACTAGACGAAGCTTTGAGCAAGTGCCATTTGTTTTGTATAGTGCACACTTGTAGTATAGCCCCAGACCTTACTCCACCCCAGCATGAGTCCTTGCCAAGGAAAGAAGCATTTTCTACCCAGAATGGTGCCGTCGTAGACGTGATCCTCACGACTTACCACCTTGTCCGTCGCCAGGCTATCTATGACACTGGACCACGTCAGCGATAGAAATTCGATGTTTCAACGCATCGTGGTCTACACGAGAGGGTTGCTTCTGGGAACCCTAAACCCTTATTGCACATTCTCAGAGTTTTGATCTGCTATCCCTGTTCTACCGAAGCCGGCCGACCCAGGTGACGACCTGCGGCTTCTGCTGGAGAAGGCACAATTTGCAGCCATGGTTCTCGATGAAGCTCAAGCCATCAAGTTTTTCGGCCTTGTTAGGACCTGGATTTCACCTGGAGAGTCTTCTTGGGGATGGTTCTGCCAGATCTGCAGAGTTCTCTGCAGCCTGCCATAAGGTAAACATCTTACAAAAAATGTTGCCAGCTTTTCTCAGGTGCCTGAAGTAAGAATTCGAGAAAAGCAACAGGATAGATTCAGCCATCTCATTTGCAAGATTCTGGGATCTACTGTTGGGGACTCCAGCAAGACCTTCAGTTTCTACACCCCACAGCCAAAACTCGTTCTAATGCCAAACCTCTAGGCCCCCAGCCACGTTACCGTTCAAGCCTTGCAGAAGGTTTCATCATGAATGCCCTCATGTGAAGCTAATTTTTGTCGACACGTATGAACAATGCCAAAGTTCGACCAGCATTGTGCGGAGTTGTGAAGGCAAGGTCACAAAGATGAGTCTGCCCAAACGGCCGTCATGTAGAATCCAGAGGACCTACTGACGTTATGGTTTCCAGGAGGGTTCCATACTATAATAATCCCTATATAACTTATATAACCGCCATTTAATCCCCGTAACCCCTATAGTTTCTCCCTTTTTCTTTTCCATTATCCCAATATTACCCCACTAATTGCTGATCCAGAGACCTCATGGACTTACAGCAGCCTCCAAAGTATCTACCCAGGAATCGCGTCAGCCAAATTACAAGGGCGGTCCTGGAATTGGCTGCGCAGTCTGTGGGTTCTGTCAGCACCTGGACCTGGCCTAGGGTTCCGGGTTCAGGCTTTGCAGTTTAGAGTTGCTAGAGTTCGACTTGCATGGGGTCTTGAGACAGCTGCGTTTAGCTTCAGCAGCCTAAGCCCTAAACCCTAAACAGTAAACTCCTTTGGGTCCTGCCCTGCTACTTTCGTGGCTATGATAGGCATAGTGGGGTGTTTCCAAAGCTAGGTAGGGCCTAAACCCTAAGCGCCTATATCATCCCCGTGTCCATTTCATTTTCAAATGACAGTTTCCATGGGATGTTCCATTGTGGTTGCTGCTATAGAGAGATAGAGAGACAACGCTAGTGTTGCGTAGTATACGAATATCTGTGGGGGTCTAAAACCAAGATCCTAAACCCTAAATCCCTAGACCCTTAGCCCCTAAACCCTAAATTTTCTCATTCCTAGCCCCCAAGCCCCGTACAAGCACTATCCCCTAAACCCCTTCAAGGGTATGTAGGATCATGCTGGTATTGTAGTATCGACTGTAAGGCTCAGGGTTGGCTACATAGATGCCGTCGACTTTATCCTTGAAGAGCAGACATCGCGCGGTCTGGAATTTGGGGGTTTAGGGTTTAGGGTTTAGGGGTTCAGGGTTTAGGGTCCTTCCAAGAAGGATTGTCGTCTATGTATTAGTTGTTACCCTAAGCCCTGAACCCTAGGCCCGTGTTTACACGTGCAGGAGCCCTTCAGCAGCAAAGATTGAGCACCTAGCATTGATTGCTGAAGCATCTAGCCAAAGTAACATACCAAGATCTAGGGTTCAGGGTTTAACATTTATTGCAGGTTCCTTCAAAAGCCATGAAGAAAGAAGCGTACCTACTCTGCTGTTCAGATCGCCTGAGAGCAAGCGCACTCTGCCACAATGTCTCCTACGGCTATTTGCGAACTTGAATTTGTCGGAAGATCAAAACTGTACCTGAAAACTCGAGTGCTACGCGAGCTGAGAACCGACCCCTAAAAAAACCTGTTTGAATTCATGTTCTCAGTACTTGGACGCATGGAGCCTCTCAAGAACAAGAGGTTTTAGGGATTCCCAGGACCCTCACCACCTGGTACCCCACCAGAGCATTCTGGGATAGTGTGCCTTAATTAGGCCTGTTGGCAGGAAGCACTGAATCACAACAGTCCTCAGTTTTTTTTGTGTAATTATAGTATAATATACTTCGGAACCCTGTTCAATATAGGCCACCACCGTAAAGTGGGGAGCCCACACACCCATGCTAAGAATCTCCAGCCCCGAGAGAGAGCAACATAGCTTACATACTTACAGGTTATACCTTTCAGTAAAGGATGCCAGGATACCCGATCTGATGCAAGGAACAATCACCCTAAACCTTATTCCCTAAACCCTAAACTGTAAACCCCAGACCTCCCTAAATCCTAACGGGGGGGTATGGGGCTCCCTCGATCAGGGATTGCCCTTACGGGCACGCCGGTGGAAAACCGGCTATCCGAGCTTCACTCCATCTTCAGCCACGCGGATTGGGGTTTACGGTTCAGGGTTTAAAGTTCAGGGTTTACGGATTGGGTTTAGGGTGCAGGCTTCAGGGTTTAGGGTTTAGGATTAGGGTTTGGGGTTCAGGGTTTAGGGTCTAGGGCCTATAGAGGCTCGACTGGAAGCTCTCTGCACAGATAGTGCAAAGTTTCTACGACATATGACCTTGAGAATCATATCAGCTGAAATCATAACTTCTACCAGAGGGAAGGTAGAGCTGAGGGTATTTCATCAGAGCTCATCAGGAGCCAGGAGCGGTCAGAAATCTAATTGCTAGGTCACTGCTTTTCAGTTCGTCTCGTATTGAAACCCATGATAGGGATCATGACTTCTGCTTGCAGTAGTATCCCCGAACCCAGTAAAACATATAACTTTCATTTTTCTGAATATCCCCCAATCCAAGTAGGACTTTAACCTATTGTTATAGTATCCCAGAGCCCTACAATTAATTTGTACATTATAGCTGTGGATAATACCCAACAATCGACCAGACATTTGGACCCCCCCAGCTAAACCAGGTGCTTCTGGCAGATCGTTTCTCTGAGTGGTTCAGGGTTTAAGGCTTGGGTTTGATAGGATTTGGTGAGCTTCTCTCTTTAAGATTTACGGTTGAGTGGTGGAGTTTGAGCTCATGCAACGGTCTCTTCCCGCACTTGGTTCAGCTTCTTTCTATTGATTCTCTACTCAGGTAAACCCTAAACCCCATTATAGTAGTTTCCATGTTCTTTTCCGGTATCCCTATATAATCGTGGTTTTAAGGGTCTTCTAGCATGTGGGAGGAGATGGGGGAGGGGCGCTTTAGCGATTTCTGGCACGCAGGAGGGGATATGGGATTTGAGGGTTTAGGGTTGCCAAAAACCTGAAGGCACAAATCATACGAATGGTAGGACTGCACTGGAGTGAGATTCTGTATACCTTAGGCCTGTACACATTTTAAGAGACAAGCACAATATCATATCCTCATGTGGTTGTGTCTAGGTATGCGGGACGCCAAGATACCATGATCCTTTTTGTAGAAACCCTCGAAAGGGGACCCCTGATCTTCGGCAAGCCGAACCTCCATCCCAGTTTGCATTTCACTTTCCATTTTCGTTTCCATTTGACTCCTTTGTTGGGATATATGCATCCCTAAACCATAATCCCTGAACCCTATACCCTAAACCTTAAACCCTAAACCCTAATTCCATTTCCCGAATCCCTAAACCCTAAACCCTATACCCTAAAGGGCTTTAACTCCCATGCCTGATCTGAGACTTCGTCCTGCCGGGATACCTCGGCGCAGCCAGGGACTTCGAGAAGGCGGGTTCAGGGCTTCTCTTTGCTTAAAAGGGAGGGGTTTAAGGCTTAGGGGTTTAGGATTTAAGCTTTAGGGTTTAGGGTTAAGGATTTAGGGTTTAAGGTTTAGGGTTAAGGATTTAGGGTTTAGGGTTTAGGGTTCAAGGTGGGGGAGGGAATATATAGATAATTACAGGAAGTTATATAGGGATGATCATAGGGGTGCACTGCCACTCTTGCTTACACACCAGTATGTTCTACTACCTCTGCCGTTGAACTTGCAGGAAGGAAAGGTGTCTCTGCATTGACAAAAGAATCTGAGAGATGACTTTATGAATTATAGCCTAAACTCCTAGTATCCCCCTTAAGAAGCCCTATAATAGTCCCCTATATAATCCCCTAGACCCTAAACCCTATGTAACCCCCTCAACCCTAAACCCTAAACCCTACGTAACCCCCTAGACCCTAAACCCTATGTAATCCCCTAAACCCTAAATCTATATAATCCCCTATATAACCCCCCCCCCCCTTTTAGGGAGTTTAGAC
>CAJNIZ010033268.1:56682-70953 GCA_905231905.1 Symbiodinium pilosum | reverse complement strand
AAACAGATGAGAAGCCCTAAGGGTCCAAGGACCCAAATAATAGGGTTTTAGGGCCCAAATACCATAAATATTATAGTATTTGGGCCCTGAAGCCCTATTATTTGGGTCCTTGGACCCTTAGGTATTTGAAGCGAAGCCTTTGTCATCAAAGCTGCGAAGCACCCATGGCAGGGTTGGAGGTAGCCATCCCCAACCTTTGCCCCTCCCGTCACTTCAGAAGTGGGTGTTTATGATGGAAAGGGTTGGGTACTGCCCCCACCCNNNTAACAGTCTATATTAGGGTCCTACTAAGGGGTATATATAACCATACTGTAGATATCATCCAACTGATACTGAGGGGGGCAGTACCCAAGCTTTAGGCTTTAGGGCTTGTTGGAAGTGACCCTGGCACACCGGGAGCATTTAATTCTTGTTGCTGTTTGCATTGTTGGTTTTCGTGGTTGGTCATTGCTGCTAGAGCTCCACGAAGAATCATGTTTCTCTTGGTTTGGACGGTTTAGGGTTTAGGGTTTAGATCAAAAATAGCAGGAGTCCCAGAAGGGACTACATCGGTGTCCTACCTAGGCTTCCGAGTCTTGCTGGGCGGGTTGGCTATGCGTCAGGACTTGTAGCTCAGGCTTATAGTCCTCGTCAAGTAGATAGAATATGGGGTAAATGGGGATATTAATATAATATACCCAAAGCCATATTCCATTTACTTAAGGCGGACTACAGGGGAAACAGTGAAGAAGTGGGTACTTTGATTTTTTTTCAGGAAAAGTACGCAGGAGGTCACCAAACCTGAAGCTTCGACCCAGGGCTCGAGACTTTGGGTCTAATTACTGTTTGGTTGGAGTTGTGTAGGGTTGGTTTAGAGTTCAGAGTTTAGGGTTTAGGGTGTCGGGGTCTAGGGTTTAGGGGCACTGGTGGGTAGCCGCGCTAACGCCGGAGCCGGCGTTTCAGATGCCCAAATATGCCCCAATCAAACGGAATCCTAACTTTAGCAGTGATCATGCCAATAGGTGCCAAGTAGCCAAAGGATATACTCCACCCTAGATTATGTATGTAGGAACCCGCTTGGGCCAAGATTTTGTGTAATGTTCAAGCACTTGGACCGTTTTGTCTGGACCCCGAACCTTAACTATTCAGGTGCGAAGCCGTACATGATCCTCTAGAACCTATTCTATAACCTTGGCGAACCCTTTATGACTTAGCTTGTTACGTAACCCCGGTAGTTTAGACTATGGCTCATATGGTTGTCTAGCCCCATCTTACCCTATATGCCAACCCTGAACCCTAAACCCTAAACCATGTCATCCTTGCCCCTAGCTGTTTAGATGTTAAGGCTTCCTGAGCTGCATTGGAAACATCCTTCCGGAAAATTGCAGCAGAAAGCTTGCGGTTGCGTGAATGGGCATGGAGAGTGTCGAGGGTTTAGGGTTTAGGGTTTGGGGGTTTAGGGTTTGGGGTTTAGGGTGTGGGGTTTTGGGTGTAGGGTTTCGGGGCTTATGCGTATCCTGAGCCAGCGTATCATGAGCCCTTAAGCCTTTAATCCCGAAAGCTTGTGAGTACATAGGCACCTCAGCAAGAAGTGTTGCTGTAGCATCTGGTCCACGGCATGTCCCCTGTGGTGGCCATGCTTCGTGCTTGAAGGGGATCTTTCAAGAAACTTGCGGATGACATATAGCTTGTACTGTTATACTCGAGACTCCAGTAACTCCTCAAGACTCATATGACCATTCACACAGGTGAGACGCTGTGCAAGCTTCGCTGCAGATAGGCCCATGTTGGGCAAGATGAAGTAGGGGCATGTCTCGCATCTTGGAAGGACATCAGAACCCTAAACCCTATCTATATGTATACATAACCCAGGGCTAAGGGACAGTATGGTAGTGGTTGCCATCTTCAGTGCTACTGCTGTCATGAGCGGAGATTGGAAGTGTGGATCCTTAGAAACGGCGCTACTATAAGCATTTAGGGCTTAGGATTCCGGCTTTGGGGTTTCGGTACATTCTCGGTGTATCTAGACCTATTCCTAGATCTATATACACTTTTACCTTATACATATACACATGTTAAGGGCCCATGTTCGAATCCGAAACCTTTAAGATGCTTTAAAGGTTTAGGATTCAGGGCTGCTGGAACACATTGAAGGAGCCTAAATTGGCCTAAATGAATGCCGTAGTTGTTGGTGGTTTTACCATCCAAGAGTTTCAGGGTTTCTACAACCCGAAAAATTCTGAAGTATTCGGGCCTCTACCTTGCCGCTATATCGCATCGTTCCGGAACTGGGACGCCTACCCGTTAGCAAAACTTGGCGTTAGGTGATCCATCAGTTAAAATCCCCGTGGAAGCTTTGGGATCAGTATTCCGGGTGACAGTTTGGCAAAGTTCCTGATTTGCCTTGTTTGTGATTAACGGGACCTATTCATCTCAGAATGTCTTTTGGGGGGGCCTCATAGACAAGGATGTATTACCAGGATTCTGCCGAACCACAGAGAGAGAGAGAGAGAGCGACAGATAGAGAGAGAGAGAGAGGGAGAGAGAGAGAGAGAACAAACAAGCTAGCCCAGTGATATACCTTAATGTTGGAATGAGGAATGCGCCCTGAATGATATTCGGATCCTTATATGGCTTAGGGTGTATTCCTAAACCAAAACCCCAAATCCTAAACCCTAAACCCCAAACCCTAAACCCTAAACCCCAAGCCCTAAACCCTAAATAAGGGAGAGTTGAGCTCCTTCAGGGTATATCAGTACGGCGGCAGGAACTGGAGTCATGCCCCTTACCTCACTGCGAGCCTGAAAAGTTCTCTTGCGCATGTGGGTTTTTTGGATAGGCAGGCTTTCAGGTCTAGGCTTTAAGGTCTAGGGTTTAGGGTTTAGGGATCAGGATTTGGGGTTTAGGGTGCGGATTGGGATTTTTTAGGTTTGCGAAAAATTGGCTGTCCTGTTTGGGCGCCCTCATGACAAAATGAGGTTGATGCTACAGTGGGATGTATATTGGGGCCTCTTGTTATGGAAGCTCCCATATAAAGGCGGCTGTGCTTATCTTCCTTATATAGGAATACTCTTTAAGGGTGTACACCGGGCTCCTCATGGTACTTTGTACAGCAAACTCCTTTACTGTTTTCCCCCAAGCCCAAAGACCTAAACCCTAAACCCATATTCCCCTAGCTTTAAAGAGAGTTCTTTGAGCCAGACCGCAGGCGAAGCATTCACGTTGGTGGGTACCCTGCCTGGAAGGACAGGAAGTTATGTCCACGTCAGCTAGCCCTAGACAACATATTGGGAGTTTAGGATTTTGGGTTCTAGACGCTAAGCCTTCAAGCCCTGCGTCCTGAACCTCTAAACCCTCGACCTTAAGCCACCCCTAAAACCCCCAAAGGTGTTACACCCCGAACTCCTAAACTTTAAGCCGTACCCCCCTACACTCTAATCCCCTGAACACCTCAAACCCTACATCCTTCAATTCCTAAACCCTCAACCCCTAAAACCCCAAACCGTTAAAGTCCCAAACCCTCAACCCCTAGCAGCCTGAAGGTTTTAGGGCTTTTGAAGAAGTAGCCTGAAGGGTTTAGGGTTTACCTGGAGTAACTTGGGTCATTCCCCCTTACAGTAACTGTTACCACCATGGGTTATAGGAGTTATAAGAACCCCCTTAATAAGGCCCCTTTAAGGACGGTTACTGGGAGGGGGAATGACCGAAGGAGTAACTAATGTACCGATTAAAAAGGTTTTGCACCTAATGATTCGGAACTTGTTCAGGGTCAACGTTACTAGGTAAGGTTTTTGAGGGTTTAGAGCTTTAGGGGTTTAAGGGTTGAGGTTAGGAGGACCCCCCACCCTGTAATAGTGGTATCTACAGTATAACAGGACCCTAATATAATCCCTATTATCCCCTATAGTCACTATTACTGGGGGGGGGTCGACCTAAGGTTGAGGGGTTTTAGGTTGAGGGATTCGGGCCTAAGATATCCTTTCCCCCCCTGCTCTCCCCCACCTCTCAGAATCATTGTTTCCGATTTGAGTTAAGTTAGTCTCAAAGGAGCCTAAGCCTAAACCCTTTTTTAAAGCCTTGCCCCCGGCCATTCATATCAGTCCTTAGAATTCCCGTGCAATCCCTGTACTTTTAGTCTGCGAGCCTCAACAATTCGAACAGTCTACCTGCACAATCCTGTTAAAACCTTTACATACTGTACCCGGAGAGCCCGTTCCAAATATTTTGGCCTCTACATTTGTTGAGCTTTAGTCTGAGGGGGCTTATATCGGGGTTTTTATAGCAGAGCATCATAGGGTCATTAAGGGGGATACTAGGAGTTTAGAGCATAGCTCATCTTGGAGCAGGGTTTAGGGTGTATTTGGGCTCCTACATTATTCTCTGTCCTGAGGCACGTTCCTTCGGGGGGCCTTGTCCGCCTCAGAGCACTCCGTGATGCTTCACTGTTCCGCATTTCTGCGTGGGCCTTGGTGCTTCGAGGTGTTGAAACTGCGATTCCTTTTGGAGTCCGCTAAAATGCACAGCCCTGTATCTTTAGGACAGGGGACAGGGGACACAATACTAAGACACCACCTATAGAGGGCTGACCACTTTGTGCTTTGGTTCAGGGTTGAGGGTCGCGTTTCCATGATGAGTACATGGCATTCAGGGCATTTGGTGGCTTATGGGCTTGGTAATAGAATTCCCCTAAACTCTAAGCCTTATAAAGTCTGAGAACTACGAGGAAAGGCAACCACAGCTGGAGAAGTCATGGTGCAGAGTCCTCCGGGCTTAGGGTTTACAAGCCCTGAGGGCACATACCTCTTCTATTCCAAGTTATTCGAGCTGACACCAAGAATTCATTGTCCATCCCTCGAGGTATAGGGGCAGATGCCATGCGCAGCTTCGGATAAGGTTTTCGGAAATGTGTAGCCGTGTAGAACAACCATCCCCAATCCTGCTCCGCTAGGCCGGATGGAGGATGTCTTGCACCTCTTAAACTCTGCACTGGAAAGGTAAAAAGTTGTTTAGGGTTTAGGGTCGCCAAAAGCTAAAAAGTGCAAGTGTCCCCTAAACAGCATTGCACTCCCCAGGTTACCGGTTACCCCTTAATTCGCCGGAACTGCCCGGAACCAGGATACTAGGAGCTTAGATTATAGCTCATATATTTAAATAACCTAAAGGGTCCATGTAGGTATATGGTATATACTTAGGGCCCAAAGGGGATCCCATATATATATATATATCCCATATACCTACATGGACCCTTTGGGTAATTGTCTGCAGAGCAAGAGCAGGCACCAGATCGCCCTACGAAGGCAGCGAGCGGAGTTTTGTGGTTCAAGATTTGGGGTTCAATGACCGGTTGTTAGTAGGGAATAAGGGAATATGTTATATAGGGATGATCTAGGGATCATATTTCCTACTAACCACCAGTAAGTTCAGGTGGAACAATGAGCCTAACCCCCCCCCAAAAGTCAAACAAAGCAAGTGTGCTGGTGCGCTATAGGCATGCTCTTTGGATTTAGGATGTAGGGGTAGCCCCCTAAACCCTACACCCAAAACCGTAGCGCTTATGTTCGATGATTGTAGGTTCAGACGTTTTGCACTCTGGGGCGTTGGGTTGTGTAGGGCTCGAAGTCGCTGCTGTATATCCCTAAGGGTCCAAGGACCCAAATAATAGGGTTTAGGGATTCGGGTTTAGGGATTAGGGCCTAAGGTTTAGGGTTTAGGGATTAGGGTTTAGGGGTTAAGGGTGCAAGGACCCAAATAGTAGGGTTTTAGGGCCCAAGTACTATGATATTAATGATATTTGGGCCCTAAAGCCCTATTCTTTGGGTCCTTGGAGCCTTAGGGTATGTTGGTGTTGTCATGGAAATTCTCGTCCGTGGCATCAAAGTTAAGGATTTAGGGTCCAGGTTGTAGGGTGTTGGTTCGGGGTTTAGGGTGTAGGGCTTAGGATGTGGGACGTAGGCTGTAGGACGCAGGGTTTCGGATTCGCAGTCTAGGATTTAGACTTCCGGGCTCTAGAAGATGCGTTTAGGATGTCACGTGGTTGAGGGCGAGGAGGATTGTAACCCTAAACTAAACCATAAGCCCTAAACGGTTTGCATCATTTCGTTTGGGATAGTCGGAACCTTGTGTGCTGTCTCATGATTATCCCGAAGGGTCGTTTTGGCAACCCCCGACTGCTACAGTACGGAACCTGGAAGAGTCCCGGGGTAGTCATAGTTGTATCTCCATCTTGGAGCTTGCCAAAACTCCCGTTATAGCAATCGTAGCCAAGAGCTATCCTTCTGTGGAGTGTCAACAAACCTACAACCATGTGACAACATATACTCACCCAAATTACCACAAAGACCCCAAAAGGCCTCGCAGCATTGTAAAAGCGGGCTGCGTGGGTCTCCATGCTTGGGGTGGCTACACATGTTGCGCTGCTCTCTCTCCAAGGCCATGCTTGAATAGAATTGTTAAACCAGCGTTTTGAAGAACAAGCCATACAGACCCTAGAATTTTTTCCCGTGTTTAAACATCCACCAGCAAAACCCTTAACCCTAAGGTCTCGACCCCCAAGCCCTGAAGACCATACCCAAAGACATAAACCATAAACCCCACAGAGAGAGTTGAACAGTACAAGCACTGCAACAGGTGGATGAGGAGGAGCCTCGTGCGGAAAGCTGGAACTTGGTAACAGCTCCTGAAAGAGGAGGCGCCTTGTACCCAGAAAGCCACGCCGCTTAGGGTTTAGGTGTATACCGTAAAACCTACGTAAACACTAAACCCTAAATTCTCCCTCATACGATTTCATGTATAGTCCTGAATTTGTGGATATTTGGCTTTCTGGCTACGGTTGCGATGAGGGTTGCAATGGAGCACCGGAGCTGGTTGGAAACGGGGGTTATGCAAGCTCCCCAAACTAAGTGTTTTGGGTTTCGGGTTTTGAGTTTAGAAGCGGGATTTCATACAATCCCCACGACTTGGTATGTAGGGCTGGTTGTAGCTGATAATCAGATATCCTGGACTTGATAAGGGTTAAAGAAACTGAGCGTCGATGTATTGTGTTGGGGTTTCAGGCTATAGGGGTAAAAGGGATATGTAGGGAGACGTGGAGATACATAACATACATGGGAGTATATTGGGATGTTTAGAATGGAGGGTGAAGGATCCATGTACCCCATGTACTCAGGAATTGGGCACTCGGGATTTTTGTGCAAGTATGTGTAGTAGTGGCTTTGGGTAGGCCTTTGAATGGTTCTCTGGCCTACGGAGCTAGAGTCATGAATGCATGTCAGCTCACCGGCCGCTTGTTTTTTCCTATTATCATCCGTCCGCATGCAAGAGACAATTTTCCCTGCATGCAAGGAACTTTGTTGTGAACAAGAAACGGCTCGTTATGCTAAACTCTTAGCCGCCTTAAGGCGTTGACCCTAAGCCTCAGGCCTGTGGGTCCACTTACTCCCAATCCTCAAAGCCTGTACAGTAATTACTTGAACCCACTTCCCAAGTACTTGATTGTGCGGTTCTTGGACCCCACGGTAACATTGACTTGAAAGTCCTCAAACGAACAACTACGTGCTTAGCTTCACGATGCGTTTGGGGTTTTGGCTTCAGGGTTTAGTAACGGATAGGGTTTGGTCGGGAGGATATCGAGGGACCCCTGTTGGGCCAGATATCCATACAGCAACAAAAAAGCCATAGTTTCAGACGTCGTCCAGACTTCGTAGCAAAAGAAAACAGATTTGTATAAGTGACCGCTGAACGGACTCAGCAAAGCTTCATTGGAGGATCAGTTGCATTCTCTGGACTAGCAAAAGAGTACTATGCTGGTGTTTGGGACTTCTGTTGCCTGGCCTATGCGGACTGCCATGGATCATGCATGGCTCCGCTACCTTGTCTTCTGCATGCTGTAATGAGCTTTGCATTTGAACCCTCTTCCCCAGCTTGGTTGACCGAAGCTCCGACTGAAACCCCTGGGGATGAGAGAAGTTGGGAGGGATGGCATGGGGAGCATGTCTACTTCATTCGGTAATCTGGCGTTGCAGAGGTCATTTTCTTTGTCGCAGCAACAAGGTGAACTAGCAGACACATTTCCCCATACCCGCCCCCAAGAAAACTGTGATGATGCCCATGCCTCACTTAGAGACTAGCCTGAGTGTGGGCATGGTGACAAAGCCGTCTAGCACCCGTTTGCTCACTGCTACATACCCTAAACCCTCCAAGTCACTCAAAAATTGGGCAGCCAAGGTTTTCCAGATATTCCCAGCCCATTGCAGTGAATATTCGATTTAAGGTTTATAGTCTCTCTTAAGTAGATAGAATATGTGGTATATGGGGATCTTATTAGTTATAATATACCCAAAGTTCTATTCTAGTGCAAGGCGGACTATAGGGTGAATGTGGTGAATATGTCTCATCTCTAGGGAGTTTTTTTTGGCAGGTGATGCCTTGCAATTGAGTCGTAACCCGGTCCCTTTGCGTCATCCTGGGGTAGCTTGGGGATTTCAAGAAATCTCGGCACAGTCTGAACTAAGGACCTCATACATCCCTCTTTTAGGGTGACTTATCTCTTGTGAGAAATCACACAGTCTCACTGCAATTTTACCCTGCTTTGAGGCATCAACGCGAGGAGTTCCGCCATGCAAGCTCCAAAGCATACCCTCAAACCCAGACCTATACCCGAAACCCGCGGCCTAATCACACGGTTGAGCGTGACACGTGGAAGGCCAGGCGGATCCGGACACGCTTTTTTCTCTCATGCTCTGGCGTGAGGAGGAGTGTGGGACACAGTAGGTTTTGGGGTTAGGGCTCAATGATTCACGTTGCGGTTTGTTCCTGAGCAATATATATATATATATACGTATATATATATATACATATAGATATATATACATATATATATATATGCAGGGTCAGGCTTGCGTTATGTAGGGCTTTGGAGCTTGAGGCCTGAAGTGCGGCGGGCAAGTGGTTTGTCGCAAGTTTTGTGCTATCCGACCCTGCGGGTCCAAAGTCCAAGGTTTAGGGGTTTAGGGTTTAGGGTTTAGGGTTGGCTACTTACCCTAAGGGTCCAAGGAAACAAATACTGGGGCTTTAGGGTCCAAATATTAGATTCTGAATGGAATTTGGGCCATTAGTTGAGTCTGGACCCTTAGGGTTAAGGATGCTTCTGATTTTCGCGTCGCCATGCGGAGACTAACTTGCTTCTTCAGGCTTCGGCTAGAGTTTCTTGACAGTTTGTCTGACTGTTGATTCAACCCTTGATGTTCCTCATTCAGGAAAGATATTCAAGCTTCCCGAGCATGCAATGCCAAGGCACGCGCGAAAACCCTAAACCCAAACCTCAAACCCTACAACAAATCTATCCTAAAGCAGCACGACTCCGATGGCATGAAGCAGCGGGGCATCAGCCTGTCCCAAACGGGTAGGTACTTCGGGGCCTAAGATATTATCTACTGTGTTTGGGGTTTGCTGGATCCTTGGCTAACCCTTCCTGAACCATAAATGAGCCCTCAACCCTGCAAGATATGGCTCGTCGCATAAAGCCGAGGTACCGAAGTGCCAGACGGTTTGCATTGAGTGTGCGGCCTCTCAACAAGGCAAAGGGGTCAAAGGGTCTGAGACATGGCTTAGGCTTAAGGATCACTTTGGAGCTGATGGCCATAGTAGGAATCTGGCTCTGGCTTTCCCGCTGACCTCTTGTTTGGCCTTTGGCTTGTATCCTTGACTTTGATGGAGACGGGTGCACTTGGAACATGTTCCAGCTGTGCGGCCTTGAAACCATTAATTAGATCCCAAAGCCTGTCTTTCGAAACCTCACGCAACCTGTAAGCCCTCAATCGGACCTCCAAGCAAGTCAAAAGAAAAGTAAGCTGTCGCTGGATAGAGTGGAGATTAGCTCAGAAAGCAGAATCTGGATCCCGCAAGCGGTGAACTGATGGCCCACCACCCAACAGTAGCCAAAAAAAGCCGTTGTTCACCCTAAATTCTAAACCCCTAAACATAGCCTTCAAGCCCCCGAACCCTGGAAGCCTAAACTCAACTCTTAGCTTTCAAATCCCTGTCTCCTTTTTGCCCGTTCACCTCCTCCCACCTAAACCTTCAACTCCAATCCTCAAGCCTAGACCCTTCAAAACCCTGATCCTTCCTTTCTTGAGCCTGTCAGGGATGTCTCGAAGTGCGCAGACTGGATCTCAGCTCTTCACTGATTGGCATGCGGGATTTCTTCAGGCTTTGTGTTCACTGGGTTATGTTTAAATATGAATTTCCTAGGATATAAACTGAGAGCCCTAAACCGCGTGGCTGCAGAATTAGCGTGTATTTACCCAAGCCCTAAGGGTCTAGGGCCCAATTTCCATTCAGATTCTAGCGTTTGGGCCCTTAAGACCCATTTTTTGGGTCCTTGGACCCTTAGGGAAAGGAGGGAGCTTCGCGAAAATCACGGCTTCCTATAAGAAGGATCCTGGCGCTCTCTGTGACTCCACAGGGGTGGCCCCAAGCCTTACGGGTTCCGTGCTTTGGGTTGAACACGAAAGACTCGTAGCATACCAGCCTTTGGGCCATGAATTCACCCACGCTTTGGGGTACAAGTAACCGGGAGTGCTCCCGGGTTGCTTAGGGATAGGAAAGCCCTGTCTGAAAACCATAAACCCTAAATCCTTAACCCTTAACAAGCCTTAAGCTCAAACCTGAACCCTAAACCCCTAACCCTACAGAAATCCTAGAGTAAAAGCCTAGCCCTGAAGTCTTAACCCTAAACCCTGGATAAAACCTGACCCTAATCCCTGCTTCCCCCATAAGAACCAGTAATTCAGACGGCTTCATCGTTCAGGGCCCAGGGCTTCGTGGTTGGTGGATGCCAGAAGAGGTCAGGTACACCCCCTCAAATGAGTATGGAGCCTGCAAAGGGGGCCTGCATAGACTACTTCAATTTAAAGAGAGGGCTAAATGAGCCATTGTCTCAACTCCTAGTATTCCCCTCACTAACCCCCCATAGTACTCTCCAATGATTCCCTATATAACCACATTTGAGTAGTTTAGACTGTGGCTCATATGATGATGCGCGCCTCGATGTTTCTTAGGGGGAAGGTATCCCATATATCCCCTTTGTTCGGCCGTCAGAGGTAGAATTGTGGAGGCAGGGGAGTACCTGAGGTTTAGGGTTTAGGGCATAGGGTTTAGGGATTGAGGTTTAGTTTTCTTTTGAGCTTAGTCTTTGTCTTTGCTTTGCATTTCGTTCTTCCACGAACGACACCCAATCGCGACAAACGCCTATGCCCAGAGCCCAAAGTACTGTTGGTCGCTAAGCCTTCAACCCTAAACCAAGCCCCAAATTACTTGTAGACCTAGAGGCTGCGGGTATAGCTTTCGGGAATCTCAACGTATCGTTCATGCCAGGATGCTCGCTTTTTGGTGTCAGAATCCTCGCCATGGACCCTGAACCCAACACCCAAAACACAGTTCAAGTTTCCCCGAAAACCCACGGCTCAGGTTTTCAGCCTTCATTTGGCGATGCAGACGTGCTCCCTACTTAGATCTGCGACTCCGAAGCTACAACCCTACCTACTGCTGGTCCGTAGGGAATAAGGGAATCTATTATAGGTTTAGGGTTTAGGGTTTCGGGTAGGGACCACGAGAATATATTAGACAGGGATTATGCAGGGAGTATATTCCTCCCTTCCCACTGATCGCCAGTAAGCCTAAGGGCGCAAGAACCCAGACATTTAGATAATCATGCCTGCACGTGTTTCTTCGAGAGTTTCTTTGGCCAGAAGATGTTACTTAAGTAGACTCAAAGCAGAGGACCTAGAAGCAGCAGGGCTTGCGACTTGCTCTTGCGACAGTCCTGCGCCAAGAGCCCTACCTGAAACAATGATGCTTGCCAGCAACAGCAAGAGCGACAAAGAAATGGGTAGCTTCGAGACAACGAGGGTTCTCGAACGGTTCGTCTTTGCAATCCTTGCCAGAAAGACCTTGGTCGAAATCAAGATTTCCTGGTGCATCGAACGGCTCAAGGTAGAACCATGCTGCATAGATTTGGATATTACCTCCACTCAGTAACAGTTGGATAATAAGGTTAATATCGTTATATATAGCCCTTACTATTTGCCCTATCAAAGACTGTTACTAGGTGGGTGCAGTACCCAACATAGAGTCCATTCAGCTTGATTGATAGCACCAAGAATGAAGATTGAGACTGATCCCTAGACCCTACCTGAACCCCAAAAGTATGTAGAATAACTGCCTTTTGGGCTGTTTTATTTGGTTTTGGGCCATTATTCTACGTACTCTTGGGGGGGTCTAGGTAACCGTTAATCCTAAACCTTAAACCCCAAACTACTTTTCAGCGTCGAAGTCCCAGATCTAGGGCCCTAAGCCCGTAGGATTTAGGATATGGGGTGCAGGGCTTAGGGAATACAACCCTAAATTCCACATAGGACTAACCTAGACCTCAAAAAAGGCAAAGGTACAAACATATCAGGTACAACACCCTTCCAGTTGGTATATTGGTGACTCTAGGCACATCAACAACACCTAGTGATTTTCTCCAGGCCATCGGACTTCGTGGAAGGCGGTTGGCGCATTGCTGCCATCAACGGCCGACCAGCATGGCACCCAGTTCAACTCCTGCTTAGGAACTTCCCGTAGCAATTTGATTTAGGGTTCAGGGTCCGGGGTTTAATCAGGATAGAGGGTGGAGGGCTTAAGGTCCCAAAATCTAGGGTTTGTCGGCGTTTGTAAGCTGTTTTTTTTATTAGCCTCCCCCTTCATGTTCGTGCGGAATGTCTGACAGAAAAAGAGGCATAACATAAGTCCTCAATGCGTACTTATTTCAACTACCTAGTCTTTTCGAGGACGGGAAAGAAGACTTGTTGCTTCAGGCAACCCAAGCTGGCAGTTTGTTCTCCATATATAATAGAAGGACACTAATGGTGATCCCAAACAGGGAACTCCAAGAATATGGTAGGAATATCCTAGCAAAATACGGGCCCTGTAAGGTATATTCCTATTATGCACCTGCAACATTCTTGGGATTTCCTTTTGGGGGGTTCCCATTACATGTCTTGTATAAAGTAGGAGTACCGGCAGTTGCAGCCATGCAGTAGACTGATGTAGCCATGCTCAGAACTAAAGTGTGGGCAAGTGTTGCAAGGTGCGATTAGAGGTGTAGTTGCCAGGTTACCAACATCATGTTGTTGTAATGCCTTTATTCTCACTCTTTAGGATCCTGCATGCTATCTTTGTACCGTCACCTGTAACCCCAGTGTTCTTTTCATGTTCCTTGGTTTTGTCATGTGACCCACCATTAATTACTATTATCTGCCTATGGTCCCCCTTAAGTAGATACAATATGGCTTTGGGTACATTTTAGTGAGATCCCCACATACTCCATGTTCAATCTACTTAAGGGGGAGTATCACCCCATGTTACTTCTTCAACATCCCGCAGTATCCTGTGCCGTGAAGCCCTGAGCCTTTGCGGAGGCCACTGCCGAGGACGTCGAGGCAATTCTCGCACAAGCTCGCCAGGACACCGCCTTTGCTGCTTTGAGAATTAGGGTTTGGGGTCTAGGGCCTAGAGTTTAGGGTTTGGGAGCACCAAGTTCTTCAACTTCTGGAATGCCCGTCTCTTAGACTCTAGAAGATGGGCATTGCAATCAGCATGCCCCAAAGGCGACACCTCACAGGCCCAAGAATCTCGAATCGATGTGCCTGGCGTCTTTGGGTTCTTTTGTTCTTGGAGTTCCTGTTTCGCGGGCTCTGCTATCAAACCCTCTCCTCCTTCTCCTGCGGCGATAGCCCTAAACCCAAACCGTGAGCCTGCACGCCTCAAGCACATGTACCGGATAAGCAGCAGGAGTTGGATGACGACATGGTCAGTGAGGAGCCCACAACGACGACGCCTTGGTTTTTCATGTCATTACTGACCCCCGAACTCAAAGCCCCAGACGAAACCAAGCCTAATTCAATCAAGTTCTCTGCCCAGAACTAGTCCCAAACCCTGACTGGACCCTAAAGTAGGTAAGATAGTGGCCCAGTCTTATTCTACACAGTTTGGGTATTCACTACCCTAGACCCTAAACCCTAAAACCCTAAACCCTAAAACTCGAGGCCCAGGCTTGGTGCAAGCGATCCAGCTGCCCGGTCCCAGCGGTCGCAGATGCTGACCGCTGCCTGGCATGTCCTACCCCAAAGGCTCCATGGGTTTAGAGTTTTAGGGTTTAGGGTCTAGGGTTTTAGGGTTTAGGGTTTTAGGGTTTAGGGTTTAGGGTTTAGGTTTAGGGTTTAGGGTTTTAGGGTCTAGGGTAGGTATATG
>CAJNIZ010033268.1:19271-31965 GCA_905231905.1 Symbiodinium pilosum | reverse complement strand
CCCAAAAAGGTACACCCCCAATTTTGCGAAATACCCCACACATATGGTTTTAAGTTGGATTGTCGGCTCAGAGTTTCGGGTTTAAAGCCCTAAGAAATCCAGTTTAGGGCTTAAGGCTCAGGTGAGGGCCCTGAGCGTTTCACCTCTAGCTACTCTGGGGTTTAAGGTATGTTCTATAATATGGAGAAACACGGATCCCTCCCTTCCTTCTATGGGCACCGGAAAGTTGCAAGGTGGAGGGTTTAGGATTTAGGGTGTCTTCTTCAGCAAGAACAGCCACTAAGAGAAGTCCACACAAAACCGGTGCAAGGTTTCAGAAATGGTGGGCTGTTTGAGAACTGTGGATCCTTGTCGAGGGCTTCAGGGTTAAGGAGCTTGAGAACTCTTGAACCCAAAGCCCTATTCTTTTCAGAGGGTGGGTCTGCCGCCTTCTGTTCTTTAGGATTTAGGGTTCAGGGTATAGGGTTATATTAGGGTAATATTAGGGTTCTACTGGGTTAATTATATGGGGATAATGGAAAAGAAGCTGGACACTACTATAATAAGGAGTTTACCCAAATAAAATCGCTTAGGGACACAGCCGAGTGAGTGATTCTTGGTTTCGTGGATCAAGCCAGGCACCCCAAACAACATGGTCAAGTAATCCCTTCACACTAGTATTAAACGGCCTCCCCACCCCCACTCTCAAGTACTCCTTGATAAGAGAATATCTGGAGATATGGGGTTTGCTTTTTTTGAGTATGAGGGGATTGCTAGTTCCCAAGTCTGGGTTGATTTGAGGCTTGACTCCGGCGGAAAAAACTTGCTACTTACACCTGACATCATCTCACCCGAATGGTGATTCGAATAGAAGATTCTCCCAACTTGGCTTAGTGTGATGTTCTGAAGCTACTATGAAATGTCTGGCTCGAACGAAAGTGTGTGGGCTCCTGTTCCTGACACAAGCCGCCCAGGAAAGACAAGCAAGACTGGCACAGGCGCAACAGTAGTGCATTTGGGTTTTGATCTGAAGGTCCTTTTGGGAAATTCGTTGGGGCTTCTGTAGGTCTATGAGGGAATATGGGGGGAAAGGAATATTTTTTTAATCAACTACCATGTTTCCTGGCTTCAGTGCAGATGGTCAGCATCCACCATCAGGAAGTTGCTGCTCAAAAGTTCTAGTAGCAACCACTTGGTGGGCTCAGATTCCTGGGTTTTCTGTAAAGAACTGCCTCAGATATGGCAGGTGAGCTCGCCCCACTGATGGGCTAGCTGCTGCGATATGCATTGCTCGTCCTTCGTAGACTTATATCCGATACTGTACAAACAACCATGCTACACTGAGGGTCCAAGTATTCAATAAGCGCATACTTCTCCAAGCCTGTACTGCATATTGAATGCTTGGACCCCAATTTTCTCCTAAAACCACACAAAGACCCAAAGAGGAAAGGTTTGAAAAGGTGACCGCCAGAAATCTTAAGGTCGCAAGAAAATTTATGAAGTGTTCCATGCCTATGCGGCCCCCAGAAAAGAAACACCAGTATATCAATCCTGACGATAGGTACCCAGAAAAGGGCCTAAACTTCATGGAAGGATCCACATATAGTTCCGGATTACCCGGACGTGTAGTAACAGAACCCTAAACCCTAAATCCAGTCCTAGCTTCAAAGTGCAAGGCAGCCTAGGTCAACTATTGTCATTTCGGTTTAGGGCTCAGGGTTTACGGGTAAACCCCAAAACCCTAACCTTTAAACCCCAATGTAAACCTTAAACCCTCAACCCGAAGCCTCCTGGATCGGCAATTGTAAAAGAGGCGCTGCAAAAACACTAAGCCCGAAACCCTAAACCCTATAAACCTAAACTCTAAACTCTACACATTTCCCAGTAAATCCCAGCACAGGCTGGCCGCGCCTTCTGGAACTGCGGTGGCTGATCCAGCCTTGGCTTGTGCCATGGGTCACAAAGAGATGTGGAAGCATCCTGGCAAGATCTGAGCCAGAGTCTAAATTCCTTATGCGGGGTTACATGGGGGATAAAAATAGGGGATTATTATCGGAGCTATGAAGGGGGATAAAGATAGGACATTATTATAGGAGCTACTAGGGTCAAAAACTTTTCGGATGTAGGGTTTAGAGGTTTAGGATTGGGGGAGCATCCTGGCATGTTTTGTGGATGTAGGGTTTGGTTTGGGGATGAGGGACCAGAGTGGTTTCCAGAATGAGTCCCACGAACACCCAGATGTTTGTAAAGTGCAACCCAAAAAGGCATTCCTAATTTTGGCAAACCTTTCATAATCAAAATGAGCAGCTGAACATGTTATTTTGGGCAGGGTCCTTGGACAGGTAGACTGGCAGGAGGAGGACGATGAGGGGATGGTGGTACAGTTGATGGACACAAGTCTACATGACGCATAATCTAAACTCCTTAGTTGGGATATATAAGGGACTACATATGGGGACTATTATACGGGTTATTCAGGCGGATACTGGGAGTTTAGAGTGTGGTTCACATGACTCTACGTAGCCCAATTGCAGGAAGGTGAGATCCTCAGCGGTCACGCATTAGGGTTTAGGGTTTAGGGTTTAGGGTGAGAGGACTTGTGTGTTGTGCCGGAGGTTCCAAAGCGTTAATTGATGATGGACTACGTTATAAGAAAGCAGCCTCCTACATAGTGCAGTCCAGTCGTCCCAGGTCAAAGGGTCCCAACAAGCAACTTTGAACCCAGTACAGAGAACCTACTACAAAAGTTGAAGTAGCAGGCTGCTTAGTATATAGAAGAGAACCCACATGCCTATCCTTCAACGGAAGCCCGAGTTCCTGACAACCCGAATCAATAAAATGCGAGAAGCCGTACATGTCTTGAAGGTTAGCCGATAGTTGAAATTGGGTTCATAAGTCATCTGAACGGTCTGAACGCTATTGATTGCATACAGCCCCTTATCTCTACATACTAAAGCATATTCCCAAACTCAACCCTGAAAGCGTGACCGCGGTGGATGCTGAAAGCCCTGCATGACCCTAAGTGCCCTAGCCCTATAACAATCCTACGGTATACAAAGGTCATGCCGATTTTTTAGCATCAGCAGTAGCGCTAAAGCCTAATGAAGCCTAGACCCGTAGCCCCGAAGCCTCAAGCCGAAGCCTTAACCCCCATACCTTAAAACCCTTCACCTGACAACCCTAAATCCTGCCTGTTGTCCCCCTCAAGTAGACAGACTATAGAGTTGCCCAATACCGTAATACGATCCCCATATGCTCCATATTCTGTCTACTGAGGGGGGCTCTAAACCCCAAACCACAAAACCCTAAACCCCAAACCCTAAAACCCTAAACCCTAAACCCTGAAACCCCAAACCTGTGGCTCAAAGGCTGGCAGCGACAAAAGCAGCCTGGACCATTGTTTTGGAAGACGTCGCTGAGCTTGCAGGATGACTGTGCGAGTTAAGGTCTAGGGTGTAGGGATTGAGGGTTCAGGGTTTTGGGGGGTTTAGGGATTTAGGGGTTTGGGTGAAGAGTTTAGGGTCTAGGGTGTAGGCTTCATGGTCTCAGGTAGCACAGGGCTTAGGATGTAGGAGTTATACTTAACAAGACCCAGATGCGGCCCTTCAAGGTCCAGAGCTTTGGGTACGGGGATAGGCTGTAGTTCAGGGTTTAGGCTTTAGGGTTCCGGATTTAGGGATTAGGGGTCTGGCTTTAGGGTCTAGGGTTTAGTCTTTAGGGTTTGGCCTTTGGAGCTGTCTAAGCCATGGGTGTCTGGGAGCAGGGCATAACCCTAAAGGTCTATGTACAATACTTGGCTTTAGCATAGAGGGTTGGGGTTTAGGATGGTGGGTCCATATGCCCAATAATTGAAGATTTGTGTTTTTGGTACGAGTAATTGTAGTACAGGCTTAGGGTGGGTATATGGTCGTTGGGTACTTGGAGCTTCAGGGTAAGTTTTTGTACTCTACGCAGTGTCCCCTAAACCCTAAGACCTAAACCCTAAACCCCAAACCTTCATCCAATGATGCGATACCTACACCCTAAATCCCAAACCCTAAACCCGAAATCCTAAATCCTAAGTCCTAAACCCCAAACCTTCATCCAAGGATGCGATACCTGTCGCCAACTTCAGTCAGCAAGCTTTAGAGAAGCTGCAGCTTGGCAACTGAGGCAGTCCCAGTTCACAGTTTAGGGCTTAGGGCTTAAAAGGGTTAATGGGGATTAGGTTTAGGGTTTAGGGTTTAATTAAGGATTTGGGGTTTTTGGATGAATAGGGTCAATAGGGATTACAGGCTGCGGGGTTTAGGGTTTATAGGTCCAGGGTCTGTAGGGTTTGGGGTTATATACGGTTTAGGGTTTGCAGGGTTAAGGCTTAGGGTCTAGGATTAGCATGTACCCGAAGGGTCCAGGCATTCAATAATTATTTGGTGGGGATTGTGGTGATAGTAGTTGTGGTACATGTTTGGGGAAGTATATGGTCATTGGGCACGTAGATCCTTAGGGCTAGGTAGGAATTGAATATAGGATGTTATTGGGTGTATAGGGCTCCTCGGAAAGTATTGGTAAGTGTACAGGCGTATGTTGGATGCCTATCGCAATTCGCTGTACGGCGAGGGAGGTCATATATAGCAAGGCACTCAGCCATTTGCAGGGCTTGAACAGATATTCGGTGCATGGTGTCTCTTGGGTCAAGCCTTAAACCCAAAACCCCAGATATTCCCAGACCCTCCCCCTACCTCTATGAGGGCCTAAGTACTCACCATGCCAGGGGCCAGATATCCCCAACTAAGGGTATTTCAATGGTCTTGGTTGATGGACCCTTCGCGTATGATGGTGTTTAGGCTTAGAGTTCAGGGTTTAGGGTTTAAGGGTTTAGGGTCTTTCGTAGGTGTTGTACTCAGCAGAGTCCAGGTGCTATAAATGGGGTTGTATAGCCAATTCACGGGGAGGAATGGCGATGCAAATATGGGGGCAGAGTATGTTGGGTACTGTCCCCACTTAGTAACAGTTGGATAAGAATGTTAATGTGTATATATATATATATACACATGCAAATATAGCCTTGTCATAGACTCTTACGGGAGGGGGGACAGTACCCAAAGTATAAAGGATAATACAGAGTTTTCTACAGGGATCCACTTCCCAACTCGTAGTTGAGCAGCCGTGAGATTATATACCTGCCTGGAAATGCTAAACCCTAAGGCCTCGAACCCTGACCCCTAGGCCTTCATCCCTGAACCGCAAACCCAATCCCTAAACCCCTAAGCCCTAAATACTCGGCCCCCAGGCCTAATCCTTACATAACTCCCATATAACCCTAACCCTATAATCCCTATATAACCCCTATAGAAACCTAACCCGAAAATCCCTATATAACCCGTGTGGTTGAGGATAGAGAAAGTGGAAAGCGCCGGGGCAGATCTGGTGTTCTTGGATGACAAGCATTGCCTGTCGTTCCCTGCCGAGATCTTCTGGAAGGTTAGGGGTTTGAGGTTTAGGATTAAGGGTTTGCGGTTGTGGTTTGGGGTTCAGGGTTTAGGGTTCAATGTTCCTAGAAGGTTCATAGCCCTAAGGGTCCAAGTACTTAACACACATATAGTTACCCACAATCTGTACTTCAGAAATTCCCAAGTACTTGATTATCGGGTTCTTTGCCTGAAGCCCCTACTTATCCCCAAATACACTTATATAGCCCCAGATATCTCTATATGTCTCTATATCCCTATGTATCACTAGAATCCCTAGTCCCTACAGATCCCTTACAAGGGACCCTTTGGGTAGGGTGACGGGTGTAGGGTTCAAGGTTGGGTGTTTGGCATAATGGAGAACCAAATGGAAGAGAAACAATGAACATTGCGGCGTGGAAACTCTAGGTCCCTGTAAAGGGGTATATAGAGACATGTAGGGGTATTACCACAAGAACCTAGACTTAAATGGACAGACATGGGACATGAAATGGAAGCTACTATATATAGTCCCCCTTAAGTGGACCATAAACCCTAAACCCCTATATATGGCTTTGGGGATTCGGGATTTGGTCAATGACTTGGTGTTCAGGTACAGGGCTCAGGTCCTAACAACTGTTTACCATTCCTTGGGGATGTGCTGCTTAAACTGATTGATGTTAAGGAACTTAAGCTAAGTTACTGTGATATGGGTATTTTAAAAATGCAAGGGGTTCCTTATTAATTACAAGAACTCACCAAAATGGGACCCTAATCTGGCAATACGCAGGTATGCCTTCACGGAAGCCTTGTTCTGTTGTTTTTCCGGCCGCGGCAAGGACATGCGATTATCCAGGGTAAGGGGCCCTCAAGGGTACATATAAGGTATAGAACAGGTGTGTAAGGATCCCAGGGTTAAGGGCCCATACTTGCGGCCCATAGTTTCAACCTTAGACCTTAGATACTGGACTTCCAAAGTGTTTGTAGTTGTCTTCTACCCCCCTGGGGCCATCCATAAAGTAGAGACGAATTGGTAGCTACTTGGAGGCACAGGGCCCAACTCTAAGCTAACCATTCCTCTGGACTAGGGGGACCCTAAACCGTAATGAGCAACGGGATATATATGGGGTTATATAGGGATGATGGAAAAGAACATGCAAAGTACTATATTATGAAACGCTAAACCCTTAGACTTATCATTGGGTTGTATATAACTAGTTATAGATCGGCTACAGTCACTCTGGGCCTCCAAGCAGTAACAGTTCTGGAGCTTGACGATTCTCATGTCCTACTGCTGCCTGGTAGCGAATAAGGCAAGAAAATCATTATTTCAGATAATATTCTCTTCTTCTATACTAACCCCAAGGAGGATATGGTACCCTGGATTCCAGCGCCTCAACCAGAAATGACATCGGCCGCGGCTCAGGGCGCAGGATTTTCAGGTGTGAATTCCTTTGCCCGCGCCCCTACTTGGAGGGGGCTTGGGTAAGTATACACCTGAGCGCTGAAGTTTGCCTTTCAATAGCCCTAGTTATCCCCTTTGCCCATTATTCCCCGTGACCCTCTTCTACGTCACCCTGCATGCCCCTTCATTTGGTCCCTAGAAGTCCTACATGACCTGCTTACTAAGTCCTTCTGGCCATCCAAGTCAGCCCTTGGTATGCGGATCAGCAACCCTAAACCCTAAACCCTAAACTGTAAACCCTAAACCCTAAACCCTGAACCCTAATCCCTTAACCGTGAAAACCCAAACCGCTGAGGTATGGTCCTGGTTTGTTGTCCGGCCCCGGCGTGCAGGTCCATGGAGGCTCGTCCTGTGTAGTTTCTCTGGAGGAATGAAGAGTTTAGGGTTTTAGGGTTTGGGGTTTAGGGTTTCGGGTGTAGGGTTTAGGGTTAGGGGTTTAGGGCTTAGGGTTTAGTGTTTAGGGTGTAGGGTGTAGGGTTTAGTGTTTAGGGTCTAGGGTTTAGGGGCTTGCTGCTGACTTGCTGTGTTCCTGTTGGATTTCTAGAGGGGCTACGATGCCCTCGGGCTCCAGTTACCTAAAAAATGGGGGTCCGGGTTCTATAAACCCTATAGCTTAACAGGCCAGTAGCCTAGTATTTAGGTAGATGGGAGCCCTGGGATAACGATCCATCCCTAAACCCCAAACCCTAAAACACTAAGCCTAAATCCTAAGGGATCCATTCATTGATGGGTGTCGGGCGCGGGGTGGGGAGCAGGAATTGGAGGTTTAGGGGGGGCTAGGGTTCAGGGTTTGGGGCTTATGTGACTTGAGAAGTGTCAGGCGCAGCGCATGCCCCATAGGGATTTGCAGCTTTCCCTACGGGTCCAATCCCAAGTACCCAACATGTACTTACCCAAAACCTGTACTATAGTTACCGTTAGCCAAATCCTACATACCCAGGCCCTAAACCCTAAACCCTAAACTAGTTTGTTGGCTACTTGGACAATTAGGGCTTGGTTTTAAGATAAGACCTACAGTAAGCTGCAATCATCCACAGCTTGGGATGCTTCTGTACATGGGCTTAGGGTTTTAGGTTTTAGGGTTTAGGGTTTAGGGAAAACTCCTTAAAAGGGTTCAGGCATTACTAAGAGGAATACTAGGAGTTTAGACTACAGCGCACATGGGCATGCAAGCCATATCCACATGGGTTGGGGTAAAGCTAGAGATGCTCCAACTCCTGCGATCCCTGCTTGAAGGGTTTAGGGTTTAGGGCTAGGGCTTTATATACCAGACCCTCCAACTACCCTCTATTCAGGCCTAAGTGCCCTTCGACAAAGCACAGGAAAGTTGGAGGGCCCAGGTCAAGGAAGTATCCTCTGACTGTCGCACCTCATCGTGCGTGACCTTCAACCCAAACCTTTCCAGTGCACGAGCCCTGCATGATTTGGTCAGGAGTTTGGGTGTGCACACTGTTACGCAAAGCAAGAGTGACATCCTGTCAACGCATCTTGAATGCCCATGTGCCACAGGGATGCGTCTCAACCAGCCCTTATAGTGGTCTGCAAGAGAACAGCGGGAGAACAGAAAGTCACATTGCAGGCCAATTTGCGTCAGAAGACATTGTGCGCCAAGGGTCGTCGAGGCTCACTCGAAGCTCACGTAGAGAAGTTAAGAAGGGTACTAGGAGGACCCTCGTATCCAGTCCGAAGCTGCAGACTTTACTTTGAGCCTTTAGCCCGAAACGACATAAACCCCAAACCAAAAGTTCTAAACTCTATCTACACCCTGAACCCTAAACGCGGTTCTCCACCCATACTTGGGTACATAGGACTTGGTTAAAAGTCATGGTGATTCAAATGTACATCTCTCAAAATTGCGCGACATCTGGCAGCAGATGTTGATTGGTCTTTTTTTAGCCTTGATTCCTAAGCCTAACATTCTCAACCCAGGACACCAAACTAATTGCCGAGCATTCAATAGCGCTTAAGGAAGTCCCATGCTCTGGTCATGGGTTCGTCGCCCAACCCACCTGAAAAACCCTCAACCTACAGTCCATGGGATGGACTCTGAATGACCCATGGATTTTTGGAATGTATGGTGTTTCCAAGTGTGTACGTTCACCTGTATTCTTAAGGATCTCTATATACAACCCACCAACGGAATACAAACCCCATTTCATGTGGGTGTATGGTACATCGGCATTTCCCTAGATTCAGTAAAATGGTGGCCCCTATACTGGGGTGCCCTATTACAATACAGGTCTCTCCAGAAATGTCCCGCTTTTTGGGTGGAACAGTCGTTCAGGCCAAGTCCATTCTACTTTGGAATCAAAAGGGTTCCCCTAAACCCTAATCCCTCTATCTATACTCTTGTGCATCCCCATACATCTCTATATATCCCTATGTACCCTTTAGATACCAATATATAGATCCCTATACATCCTTATGTATCCCTATAACCTTCATAGATACCTATACATCCCTATATATCCCTATATACCCTTATATATGCTATACATCCATTTATATCACTACTTTGGGGCCCTTGGAAGGAATCTCGTCAGCTGCCTATGCTCTCACCCCACGAAGTGGCAGCCTCATGGGATGACTTAGGGTAGGGGATGGGATGAGGGTTTAGGGATTAGGGTTTCGGGGGGATGAGGGTTTAGAGGTTAGGCTTTAGGGTTTAGGGGTCATAGGGCTTACGGATTAGGGTTCAGGGATTAGGGTTTAGGGTTCAGGGATTATAAGTTGTAATGTTTTGGGATTAGCGGTTAAGGATTAGGGATGACTCTGTAAGGACTCCATGGTTATGAGCACAGAACGGACAAGAAAAAGGAAGCCGTTGTAAAGGGTTTGAAGTTCAGGGTTTAGAGAAGGTGGAAACTACGTCTAGGGCTTAGAGCGATTCGGAGAATGGGAAAGAAAACCTAGACCTGGTGTTATATTTCAGGTTTTGGGTTTAGAGTTTGGGATCCAGGGTGATTGATAGAGAAGGGGGAGGTGGTTAGAGGGACCCGGGGGAGTCCACAGAACGGCTACAGGAAACCGTTGTCGTGCTGTCTAGTTGATACCAGGTAAAGCATCACCACCGGTTCAGGGCTTAGGATTTAGCTTTTAGGGTTAAGGAGGATCATCAGGGACATCGCAACGGCTTGTTTAGGGCGGTGTACGCCCACAATCATCCTTGTTTGGGGGTAGCGCTGCGTTCATGGTGCCTAAACTCAGGTTGGGTGGCCCCTATTCTTGTGCCCGGGAGGCCCTGGGTACCTGTATGTAAAAAACCTGTGATCTGACCATAAAGGGGTTTTGGGGTTTGAAAGTGTTTTTGCCCAGGCATATAGGTGCTTGCAGAACTGGGTGGTGCAGATTCACAAAACGAAGGTCTGGTCGCATCATGTGCGGGTTAGGGTTCAGGGTTCGGGTTGCTTTTGCTCGGAGATCTAAAGCACGAAATAACGCCGCTGGCATTCAGCAAACACGCGTTAGCTATGGTCTACACTCCTTATAAAGGTTTTATATAGGGGATTATATTTGGGACCATTATAGGGGTTACCAAGAGGGATACCAGGAGTTGAGACAATCGCTCACACAGAGAAGTGTCAACGTCTTGAATAGGGTTCCTGGAAGCCAGCTTCATCAGATAGCAGACCCTTAAATCAAGTTGCTGCAGTTTAGTTAAGTTGTACTTAGGGTACGCCTTAACAAGGATTTTGTACCTACTACTTTCCTGCCGTTAACCTTGCCAAAAAGGTCTAAATTGTTCTAGATTTTCCACAATCCACGGCAAAAGCTCTGGGTTGAGGGCTTTGGCCCTCAAGGATTCAGGGTTTATGGGGTCTGTTGGCGTAGTGGGCTTTTGTCCCGGTGCAGGGTTTGGAGTGTAGAATCTCGTAAGGCCAGAGTCTCAGGAGTTTGCTGGGGAGTAGGGTTACGGGGCTTATATAGGGCTTCTACCAACCTGCATACCTGATCCCCCAATGAACTTTTGCCGACCGCCGTCTCAACAAAAACAGTTTCAGAACACCGTAGGTGCACGCCTGCTGCTGCGATCACCATTCCTGCTGCATCCAGACCGTTTGCTGAACAAGCTGGCTCACGACGGGCAAGCGTGCCTTGGCAAGGATCAGCATTGCCCCGCCTGAACCATGGACTGTTTACATGGGATCGGTATGCGATATGCACTGAAGGTTTATCATCTTCTTTTCCATGCCCGTAATTCATTCATAAAGCCTGGATGTACAAAGAACACATCCTAATCAAGTCCTCAGGCAGCCAAGAAGATCTTGAAAACATCAAGAACAAGTCACATCCAACAAAAAGCACCAGCAAAGTCGTTAACAGAAACAACTTTTTGGGGAGTCCCTGAGGGAGTCCCTCAGGCCCAAGAAGTCTCGTACAAAAGAGGAGTCCTCGGGAGCTGTCTCGAGGACCGTTTAGGTCTCCCTCAGAGACTCATTTCAGACTCTTCAGATTAGACCGGTTTCCTCGGTACTTCCAGAAGGACTTGTTGGAGGCCTTTTTTGGATTGTTTACATTTTTTGTGCGTGAAAGAATACTTACCAGCGGCAGACATAAGGTTTTCTATTCACATTATTATGTGCTTTGACTTTCCAACAACTTACAAACAAGTCCTAAAGAGATAGCTAATCCCCCAAACCCTCAAAAACTCTGAAGACCTCAAACCCTGACATCCTAACTTCAAAACGCCACAGCCTAGGGCGGCCTACTGCCCATCTGCGCCGGCATTTGTGGTGAGGTGCATGTCCAGAAACTTAAGCCTCCAAGTTCTGAGACTTCAGCAACGCAAGCTTTGGATACCCTTATAGGGTCCAAGTACCCCATAAGCAGGTTCTTGAGAGGTTGGTGCTACAAGGCAGCAATTATAGCACAGGTTTGTGGACGTGTTGCGTACTGGAAAATTTTCAGGGTAGGAAAATGCCAACGCATTCACAACCCTAAGCCCAAAAACCTATAAACCCTGAAGTTGTCTCATGCTCACGTTGGGGCTTGGGATCATTATGTCCTGTCTTGTGGTAGAGAAGGGTGACTGCCAGTTTAGTGCAGGGTTCTGGGCTGTCCCCCTTTTGGGGTTTAGGGTTTAGGGATTTCCTTAGTTTGCAGTCGCCGCCTCCAGTGCCATGGCCGGGAATTTGGGTTTAGAGTTTAGGGTGGCTTGCTGAGGACAGACATGCAGCTCATGCATCATACGGCAAAGCCTGACACCAGAGGTGTGTGTGTGTGTGTGTGTATGCGGGATAGATTCCCACACCGCATGCGATGGACGTAGGTCCGCCCAAATCTTGCGTGTCTGGGTTGTTTCCTGGGTTGCTGTTAGCGAACTTTAATTAAGTTGCCATAATGGGTATTTAGATATAGTAAATAACAGGGTTTCCCCAATGCAGTAACTTATGTTAAGTTCCTTAACAACAACCCAGGAGTTGGTAAGTTTCGGTCTTGCGGCCGTTCGTATGCCATGGTATCAGGGTCAGTCAAGGGTTGTGCAGGTGGGGCTTTGGAGTGGTCATTCTGAATATTCTGCATGGATGTTCTGTTCGCATCTTATTTAGTTCCTAATCCCTGAACCCCCAAAAGTAGGTAGAATGATTGCCCAAGTCCCCAAAAAATAGCCCCAAAAAACAAATTCTACATATTTTTGGGGGTCCAGGTAATCCCTAAACCCTAGGCGTTCGAGTTGCAGCGACAAGCTGTGCAGGTACCAGCACAAGTCGCAGATAGGGGACACGTTGGCGCGGGCTGACGATGACCAGGTATGATTATGCCGTCATTGAGTCATCCCTACACCTTAGAGCCGTAGAGTTCAGTTTAGGGTTTAGGGTTAGGG